>ML392813.1:25889-83262 GCA_005239525.1 Nicotiana knightiana
TATATATATATATATATATATATATATATATATATATATATATATATTTATACTGCTATGACTTGCAACCCGATCCATAGATAACATACGCTGCGGCGTGCAACGGGATCCATATAATAGTCGACTGCGCTTACTGGGGGTGTATAGACTCCTAGAGGGGCTCCTTCAGCCCAAGCGCTATATCTGCTGCAGCGTGAAGGCCGATCCAATCATTATATTGCTGCAGCGTGCAGCCCGATCCATATATATCATATATTACTGCGGCGTGCAGCCCGATTCATATATATCATATATTGCTGCGGCGTGCAGCCCGATCCATATATATCATATATTGCTGCTGCGTGCAGCCCGATCCATCTATATATATATAATCTATGATTTTGCGGCGTGCAGTCCGACCCACATGTAATATATAACATATATATTGTTGCGGCGTGTAGCCCGTCCCATAACTATCCTCACATACACGGCTCTCGGCCTGACTCTGTTGCTCTCACAAGCCACTTAGGCAATTCATATGAACTCACGGGGCTCAGCCCAAACTACTTTTCGGAGTTTTCAAAGCAGTGTGATAACAGTGAAAATAACAACACATAGGAAACATGACTGAGTTCACAGATGTTCTATCAGGATAGTGGTAGAATAGTGTAAAATTACATCTGAGGGTCTACATAGGTCGGCTTAAGGCCCCAAACATGGAAAATACCCATGAGGGTCTAAATAGGTTGGTACAAGGCCCCAAACATGGCTCACAGCCCATAAACAAGTCTAAACTTCTAAAAGACAGGATATCATAAGGTTTCAAATCGAATACGGGGCTTAATAGTCGCTACGGGACCGACCAAGTCACAATCTCTATCGGTGCACGCCCCCACGCTCGTCACCTAGCATGTGTGTCACCTCATTTACCAAAACAATATCAAATATCGGGTGTCATACCATCAGGTTTAGATTTACAATCGTTACATACCTCAAAACCGCCCAAAAGCTACTCCGTGATGCGCTTGCCCCTCAAATTGGCTCCCAAATGCTCCGAATCTAACTAAAATCAGATCAACATCATCAACATACGCTAACGGAACAAAACACAATCAAAAGATATAAATTTTAACACATTTCTCGAAATTCGGCCAAATCTGAGCCCCGGAACCACCTCTCAGAATTCAATAAACTTTAAGTCACTAGAATCCTCATCCTCCCACGGTTCTACACATACCAAGAACACCAATATCGGACCACAATTTCCCACTCAAATTACCAAAAAGAATTTACAAATTTCCTCTCCATTTTCCCAAATTTTTCTACTTTAATTCCTCTAATTTCAAGCCTAATCCGTCACAAAATAACATAGAAACAAGTTTAATAATCCAGGAACTTACCTCCACTAAACACCTTCGAATTCCCCCTTCAATTTCCTCCCAACCCAGCTCAACCCGCATGCAACAATGGAGGAAATGCCTAAATATTCGCGGAGGCACCTATTTATATTGTTCTGCCTAGTTAATCCGCACTTGCGGACAATTCCTCGCACCTGCGGACCAGCACCTGTAGTCCTAGGTGCGCACCTGCTATAACCCACTAACAGTCCAAAAATCACACCTGTGAGTCCTTCTCCGGACCTGCGGCTTCGCAGGTGCGGCCCTTGCTTCGCAGCTGTGGATTCCTCCTGCCTGGCCTCTTTTCGCACATGCGCACGAACCTTTGTACCTGCGGCATCGCGTCTACGGCTCCCCATCCGTAGGTGCGGCCATACCAGAAGATTCACACCAGCAGCTATTTGNATTAAGTCATGTAAGAATATATAATGAATAACAGTGGAAATGAATAAATCAAGTCCGAATCCACAATTTTGAATATTTCATAAAACTCCAGTTTGCATTTAAAAATCTCGTATAAAAACATTTATCCAACATTTATTATCAGAGGTTCAGTGTAAAGAAGAGTGAAAACAACATTTTCATAAAATATAAGCCCCTCAGGCACAGTATTACTCACAATAAAGCATCTCGGGAAAGCCTCTTAGCCACTCGTGACTCTACTATCAAGATCTCATGCTCTCACCTAAACACTCGTACTCAGCAAGTACCATGAATGCACACAACTGCTACGGCGGGTAGCCCGCTCCACTACATATATATATATAATAATGTGGCGTGCAACCTGATCCTTATAACATACGCTGCGGCGTGCAACCTAATCCATATAACATACGCTGCAGCGTGCAGCCCGATCCATATAATAGTCGACTTCGCTCACTGGGGGTGTACAGACCCCTGGTGGGGCTCCTTCAGCCCAAGTGCTATATCTGTTGTGGCGTGCAGCCCAATCTAATATGTATATTGTTGCGGCGTACAGCCCAATCCATATATATATATATATATATATATATATTGCTGCGGCGTGCAGCCCGACCCATATGTAATATATAACATATATATTGCTGCGGCGTTCAACCCAAGCCATAACTATCCTCACATACTCGGGTCTCGGCCTAACACATATATATTGCTGCGGCGTGCAGCCCGATCCATAACTATCTTCACATGCTCGGCTCTCGCTATGACTCAGTCATCCTCACAAGCCACTTGGGCAATTCATCTCAACTCACGGGACTTAGCCCAAAATACTTTTCAGTGTTTTCAAAGCACTGTGATAATAGTGAAAATAACAACAAGTAGGAAACATGACTGAGTTCACAATTGTTCTATCAGGATAGTGGTAGAATAGTGTAAAAGTAGCTCTGAGGGTCTAAACGGGTCGGCACAAGGCCCCAATCATGGAAAATACCTCTGAGGGTCTAAACGGGTCGGCACAAGGCCCCAATCATGGAAAATACCCCTGAGGGTCTAAATAGGTCAGCACAACGCCCCAAACATGGCTCACAACCCTTAAACAAGTATAAACTTCTGAAAGACAGGATGTCGTAAGGTTTCAAATCGAATACGCGGCTTAATAGTCGCTATGGGACGGACGAAGTCACAATCCCTATCGGTGCACGCCCCCACGCTCGTCACCTAGCATGTGCGTCACCTCATTTACCAAAACAATATCAAATACTGGGGTGTCATACCCTCAGGTTTAGAGTTACAATCGTTACTTACCTCAAAACAGCACAAAAGCTACTCCGCGATGCTCTTGCCCCTCGAATTGGCTCCCAAAAGCTCCGAACCTAACCAAAATCAGATTATCATCATCAATACACGCTAACGGAACAAAACCCAATCGAAAGATATAAATTTTAANAATATATAACATATATATTGTTGCGGCGTGTAGCCCGTCCCATAACTATCCTCACATACACGGCTCTCGGCCTGACTCTGTTGCTCTCACAAGCCACTTAGGCAATTCATATGAACTCACGGGGCTCAGCCCAAACTACTTTTCGGAGTTTTCAAAGCAGTGTGATAACAGTGAAAATAACAACACATAGGAAACATGACTGAGTTCACAGATGTTCTATCAGGATAGTGGTAGAATAGTGTAAAATTACATCTGAGGGTCTACATAGGTCGGCTTAAGGCCCCAAACATGGAAAATACCCATGAGGGTCTAAATAGGTTGGTACAAGGCCCCAAACATGGCTCACAGCCCATAAACAAGTCTAAACTTCTAAAAGACAGGATATCATAAGGTTTCAAATCGAATACGGGGCTTAATAGTCGCTACGGGACCGACCAAGTCACAATCTCTATCGGTGCACGCCCCCACGCTCGTCACCTAGCATGTGTGTCACCTCATTTACCAAAACAATATCAAATATCGGGTGTCATACCATCAGGTTTAGATTTACAATCGTTACATACCTCAAAACCGCCCAAAAGCTACTCCGTGATGCGCTTGCCCCTCAAATTGGCTCCCAAATGCTCCGAATCTAACTAAAATCAGATCAACATCATCAACATACGCTAACGGAACAAAACACAATCAAAAGATATAAATTTTAACACATTTCTCGAAATTCGGCCAAATCTGAGCCCCGGAACCACCTCTCAGAATTCAATAAACTTTAAGTCACTAGAATCCTCATCCTCCCACGGTTCTACACATACCAAGAACACCAATATCGGACCACAATTTCCCACTCAAATTACCAAAAAGAATTTACAAATTTCCTCTCCATTTTCCCAAATTTTTCTACTTTAATTCCTCTAATTTCAAGCCTAATCCGTCACAAAATAACATAGAAACAAGTTTAATAATCCAGGAACTTACCTCCACTAAACACCTTCGAATTCCCCCTTCAATTTCCTCCCAACCCAGCTCAACCCGCATGCAACAATGGAGGAAATGCCTAAATATTCGCGGAGGCACCTATTTATATTGTTCTGCCTAGTTAATCCGCACTTGCGGACAATTCCTCGCACCTGCGGACCAGCACCTGTAGTCCTAGGTGCGCACCTGCTATAACCCACTAACAGTCCAAAAATCACACCTGTGAGTCCTTCTCCGGACCTGCGGCTTCGCAGGTGCGGCCCTTGCTTCGCAGCTGTGGATTCCTCCTGCCTGGCCTCTTTTCGCACATGCGCACGAACCTTTGTACCTGCGGCATCGCGTCTACGGCTCCCCATCCGTAGGTGCGGCCATACCAGAAGATTCACACCAGCAGCTATTTGCTATAATTTCCCAAGTCCAAACCCCTTCTAACCATCCGAAATCATTCCCGAGCCCCTCAGGGCCCCAAACAAACATACCAACACACCCTATATCATCATTCAAACTTAGTCGAGTCTTCAAAACACCAAAAACACCAAAAGTACATCAAATTCAAACCTATGAACTTTGCACATATATCCAAAATGAAATTACAAAAATGCTCCAACTGTCAAAATTTCATTCTGACCCCTATAGCCTATTTTCAACTACCGATCGGATATCGTCAAAAACTAATGTTCACCAATTCAAGCCTAATTCTACACCGGACATGAAAACTTCATGCCGAACACACTCCTAACTCCCAAATCACCTAAAAAAGCTATCCGAGCCACAAAATCCGCATTTCGAGGTCGTTTATCAATAAGTCAATTCCCAATTGACTTTTCAAACTATTAAGCTAGTTTAAGAGACTAAGTTTCTCAGTTCTCAATATGACCACTCCGAACCCGAACCAACCGACCCAACACAACATAAATAGGTTAGGCAACATATGATAAATCAAAAATGGGGGAAACAGTGCTAATCAAACGGAACGACCGACATGATCGTTACAAAAATAGGTATAATTGATTGGAAAATAATTTTCTACATATTTATTGTAAATCATTAAATATAAGTAAATTCATTTTAAAAAGGAGGGTCAAAATTGGTCGTCAACATCACCAGCTTTAGCTAACCCATAAATGTTCTTAAACCCCTAGAGAATTCATAAACAGTCCAAGGCTAAATCAAAGGCAAACCTAGTGGGATTTAATTTGAAGGATTGTTAAGACAACCATTGTTTCGTCTATCTTCTTGTTACACTGATTTTTGAGGATTCATTGGAGGCGAAGTTAATCACCGTAGTATAGATACTATGCCATGCCAGCCCGTTCCGAAGCTGTTGCTTCAGATTTAGTCATCACAGGTATTGTCCCTGTCTGTCATAGGGATGCATCAATATTATTTGACCCCATCTCTACGTATACATAGGTGTCTTCTTATTTTTCTCAACATTTGGGGATATCTCGGGATTCTTTGAGTTCCCCTGTCTATCTATCTACTCCAGTAGCAGAGTCTCTAGTTGTCCACCGTGTATACCGGTCGTGTTTGATTAATTTTAGTGGCTATCAAACCAGTGCTGATTTGTTATTACTCAGCATGGTATATTTCGATCTTATCTTGTGCATGGACTGGTTGTCGCCCCATTATGCTATTCTTGATTGTCACGCTAAGACCGTGACGATGGCTATGCAAGGCTTGCTGAGATTAGAGTGTCGAGGTACCCTAGAGTACACTCCTCGCAGGGTCATTTCATCTCTTAAGGTTCAGCAGATGGTTGAGAAGGGGTGTGATACTTATTTGGCCTACGTCAGAGATGTCAGTGTTGATACCCCTCCAGTTGAGTCAGTACCAGTAGCGAAAGACTTTCCTGATGTATTCCCAACTGATCTTCCGGGTATGCCGCCCGACAGAGATATTGATTTCGGCACTGATTTGATGCCGGGCACTCAGCCCATTTCTATTCCTCCTTACTGTATGGATCCTTCTAATTTGATGGAATTGAAGGAGCAGTTGCAGGAGTTGCTTGATAAGGGTTTAATCAGGCCCAGTGTATCACCATGGGGTGCAGTGAAGAAAAATGATGGCTCTATGCTTATGTGTATCGATTATCGGCAACTGAAAAAGGTTACAGTGAAGAACATGTATCATTTGCCTCGCATCGATGATTTATTTGACCAGTTACAATGTTCCAGAGTATTCTCCCAGATTGACTTGCGATCGGGCTATCATCAGTTGAAGATTCGGGAGCCAGACATCCCAAAAACTGCCTTTAGGACCAGATATGGTCACTATGAGTTTCTTGTCATGTCATTTGAGCTGACCAATGTCCCAGCATATTTTACGCATTTGATGCACAATATGTTCCAGCCCTATCTTGACTCATTTATCATTGTGTTTATTGATGACATCATGGTTTATTCCTTGATTAGGGAAGCTGATGAGCAACACTGGAGGACCGTGCTTCAGACTTTGAGGGAGAAGAGATTTTATGCATAATTCTCTAAGTGTGAGTTCTGGCTTGGTCAGTGGCATTCTTGGGCCACATAGTGTCTTGTGATGGGATCAAAGTAGATCCTAAGAAGGTGGAGGCGGTGCAGAGATGGCCTAGACCGTCATCAGCTACGGAGATCTGCAATTTCCTTTATTTAGCAGGGTACTACCGTCGCTTTGTATAGGGATTTTCATCTATTGCAGCACCTATGACCAGACTGACCCAGAAGGGTGCTCCGTTCAGGTAGATCGAGGAGTGTGAGTAGAGCTTTCATAAGCTCAAGACAACATTGACTACGGCCCTACCATTAGTTCTGCCTACCAATTCGAGGTCCTACACTAACTATTGTGATGCCTCGAGGATTGGCCTTGGAGCAGTATTGATGCAGGACGGTAGGGTGATTGCCTACGCGTCCAGGCAGTTAAAGGTGCATGAGAAGAATTATCCGGTTCATGACCTCGAGTTAGCAGCTATTGTTCACGCCCTAAAGATTTGGCGTCATTATTTGTATTATGTTTCCTGTGAGATTTACACCTATCACTAGAGTTTGCAACACTTGTTTAGGAAGAAGGACCTTAATCTATGTCAATCGAGGTGGTTGGAGATACTTAAAGACTATGATATCACTATATTATACCATCCGGGAAAGGCCAATGTAGTGGCCGGTGACTTGAGTCGTCGGGCGGAGAGTTTGGAGAGCTTGGAATATCTTCCAACAACTGAGAGGCCTTTAACCTTGGATGTTCACTCTTTAGCCAGCCAGTTCGTGAGGTTGGATATTTCAGAGCCTAGTTGGGTATTAGCTTGTGTAGTTGCTCGGTCTTCTCTTGATGACCGCATCAGAGAGCGTCAGTATGATGACCACCACCTTCTGGTTCTTCAGTACAGGGTCGGACGAGGTAATGCTAGAGATGTGAATATACGTGATAATGGCATGATGAGGATGCAGGTTCGGATTTGTGTGCCCAATGTGGGTGGGCTTCAGGTGTTGATTCTGGAGAAGGCCCATAGCTCGAAGTACTCCATCCATCCGGGTGCCGCAAAGATGTACCATGACCTAATACAACACTATTGGTGGATAAGGACGAAAAAGGATGAACATCAGAGACTAGGAGGATTACTTCAGCAGATTGAGCTTCCATAGTGGATGTGGGAGAAAATCACCATGGACTTTGTAGTTTAACTTCCATGGTCTTTGATAAAGTTCGATGCTATTTGGGTGATCGTGGATCGGATGACTAAGTCAACTCATTTCATTCTGATGATAACCACTTATTCTTCAGAGAGATTGGCTGAGATCTATATAAGAGAGATCGTCCGCCTTCACGATATTCCAGAATCTATCATTTCAGACAGAGGTACACATTTCACATCACGATTCTGGAGAGCCGTTCAGTAGGAGTTGGGTACCAGGTTGAACCCGAGCATAGCCTTTCACTCCCAGACAGATGGGCAGTCCGAGCGCACGATTCAGATTCTTGAAGATATGCTCCGCGCCTGTGTAATGATGTTCGGAGGGACATGGGACCAGTTCTTGCCACTCGCAGAGTTTGCCTACAACAACAGTTTCCAGTCCAGCATTAAGATGGCACCGTATGAGGCTTTGTACGGTAGGCTGTGCCGTTCCCCAGTGGGTTAGTTTGAGCCGGGCGAGGGTTAATTGTGGGGTATAGATTTAGTCCAGGATTCCCTGGATAAGGTAAAGGTGATTGAGGAGAGACTTCGCACTGCCTAGTCCAGACAGAAGAGTTATGCGGACTGGAAGGTTCGAGATGTGGCATTTATGACTGGTGATCGAGTTTTGCTTCGGGTATCGCCTATGAAGGGCGTCACGAGGTTCGGGAAGAAGGGTAGATGAGCCCGAGGTTCATTGGCCCATTTGAGATATTGCGACGTGTTAGGGAGGTTGCTTATGAGCTTGCCTTGCCTCCCAGCCTCGCAGGAGTTCATCCGGTATTCCATGTGTCTAAGCTCTAGAAGTATCACGGTGATCCGGATCATGTATTGGATTTCAGCTCAGTCCAGTTGGACAAGGATCTATCTTATGTTGAGGAGCCAATAGCCATTTTCGATAGGCAAGTCATAAAGCTCAGGTCCAAGAGCATTGCATCAGTATAATTCTAGTGGAGGGGTCAACCGGTCGAGGAGGCAACTTGGAAGACCGAGCACGATATGCGCAACAAGTACCCTCATCTTTTCACAGCTTCAGGAATGTCTTTATACTAGTTCGAGGATTGTTTTAAGAGGGGGAGCATGTAACGACACGGCTGGTAGTTTTGAGAGTTAGAGCCTCGATCTAATAATATTTGCTTTCCCAATGTTTGTTTCTGCTATTGGGACTTGCCGTAGTGATTAGTTATGAAATCCGGAGATATTTGGGACACTTAGTCCCTAATTATGAGTTTAAACCTTAAAAATCGGACTATAGTCGAAATTGTGTGAAGACTGGTCCAGAATGGAATTTTGTCAACTCCGTTAGCTCCGTTGAGTGATGTTAGGTTTAGGAGCACGTCTCGTCTCGAATGTCTTTTCGAGGTTTATAGTAGATTTAGGCTTGAATTGGCGAAAGTTAGATTTTCGGCGATTTTGGTCGATAGGTGAAATTTTGATATCGGACTCGGAATGGGATTCCAGGAGTGGTTGTAGGTTCGTGGTGTCATTTGTGATATGTGTGTCAAATTTGAGGTCATTCGGACGAGTTTTGTCATGTTTCGACATCGTTTGTAGATTTGGAAGGAATGCTAAGTCCTTAGTCTTGAATCCATGTGTAATCCTTGTATTTGGTGTTATGTGATGTGATTTGAAGGCTCGACTGTGTTCGAATGAGGTTATGGGACTGGTTGGTGGTTTTGGTTGAGGTCCCAGGGGCCTCAGGTGTGTTTCAGATGCTCAACGGGAAGAATTTTGGACTTAGGCTATTGCTGGAGTTGCTGAACTTGTCATTTTTGCACCTGCAGATGAACATAGAAGCGGATCCGCATGTGTGAAGAAAGTGCCGGAGATAAGGATCTTGAGGAAATTGGTGATTTCCGCTGATGCGGAGCCCACGCCGCAGAAGCGGGACCGCAGGTGCGGTCCTGGAAGCGGCGCGAGCAACGCTGGGCAGAAATACGAAAAAATCGAGGGTTTGATTTCGTAACTTCTAAAAATCGATTTGTGGCTCGAGAATTGGCGATCTTGAGTGGATTTTGAAGAGGACATCGGTAGGTAACGATTCCTAATCCTATTTCCTTTGTATTTAATCAATCTATAGTAAGTTCTTCAATCTAATTAGGGAAAATTGTGGGAATCTGAGTTTTGAGTGAGATTTTGATGACAGACATTGATGATTTTTGGTTAAGTGCACTCCCGAGTGAATGGGTGTTCAGAATTTGTGACTTTCACCTGATTCCGAGTCGTAGGCCCGGGAGACTTTTTGGGAAATTTCCCTAATTTCACGCTTTAGCTTCGAATTTATTTGTTAAATTAGTTGCTTGTAATGATATTCACATTATGTAACTTATTTGAGACTATGGACGTATTCCGGGAGATTCCTCCTGTACTGCATATTTAAATTTCGACTACAGACGTATTCCGGGATATTCCCCCTGTACTGCATATTTATTTTGGGATTACGGACATATTCCGGGAGATCCCCTTGTACTGCATATTTATTTTGGTACTACGGACGTATCCGGGAGATCCCCCTATACTGCATAATCATTTGGAACTACGGGATGGTATCACATGAGATTCCACTTTGTGATAATGATGTTGAGCCAAGGACTCTCTTTACTGTAAAACTTATATTGTTTTTCTTAAAATGCTTATTGTAGACATTACCTATCTCTTGTGTTGTTTTAAATTGACTTATTTAGAAATTCAGTAGAGCCTTAACCTGACCTCGTCACTAGTTGACTGGGGTTACGCTTGGCACTTACTGGGTACCAAATGTGGTGTACTCATGCCCTTTCCTGCATATGTTTTCGTGTGCAGATCCAGGTAAGAGCTATCACCCTCATCGTTAGTCATAGCTGCTGATTCTAGGAGACTGCAAGGTATTTCTGCCGCGTCAGCATAATCATTCAAGTCCCCTTCCATTATATCTTGTAGAGATTTTTCTTATGTACTTTCTAGTTTTTGTTAGAGCTACAATATTGTTAGAAGCCTATGACTATCTGTGACATTCCGGGTGTCGGGGAGTTATATTTTGTATGAGCCGAGCGGCCATTATGTTATTTATATCATTGTGCTTATTCCCTTATTTCTTGTGTTTTATTTCAACTTTTCCCTTAATAGTAGGCTTACCTAGTCGTAGAGACTAGGTGCCATCACGATACATTCGAATGGTAAATCGGGTCGTTAAAAGTTGGTATCAGATCGTCTAGGTTCATAGGAGTCACAAGTCACAAGCCGGTTTATTAGGGTCTCGCGCATCGGTACGGAGACGTCCGTATCTATCTTCGGGAGACTATGTAATTGTTAAGAACAATCATATTTCTTTGATTTCCTTGTCCAGCGAGTTATTGACATCAAAATTTTAAAATTCTATTCTATTCTTTCCCACAGATAGTGAGGACCCGTACTGGGAGGAACAACGATCAGGCACCTGAGCCCATTGCCTGAGCCGCCAAACGCCCGGGTTAGGGTAGAGGACGACCACGTGGTGCAGCTCGAGCACCTCCGAGAGCTATAGAGGAGGAGCCCACAACAGGTCCAGCTGGAGGGCTGACATCGGAGATCCCTGTTGCATCTCCAGCCTTCCAGGAGACTTTAGCTCAGCTCATGAGCAAGATCAGCACTCTAGCTCAGGCTGGACTTCTTCCGATAGATCCCGCTACATCTCAGGCTGGGGGAGGGGCACATACTCCCGTAGCCCGCACCCCTAAGCAGAGGGGCCAGGTTGATCAGGCCCTAGAGTATATTCCTATGCCCCCAGTGGCTCCGGTACAGCATGAGACCAGGGTAGCTGCTTTTGAGGCAGAGCAACTCAGATTTGAGAGGTACAAGAAGTACCACCCACCTACTTTTAGCGGACCAGCTTCAGAGGATGGTCTAGGTTTTCTTGAGGAGTGTCATCGTATTCTCTGGACGATAGGAATTGTGGAGACTAGTGGGGTTTCCTTCACCGCTTTGCAGCTGAGGGGAGCGACCTATCAGTGGTGGCGTGCCTATGATCTGAGTAGTACAGACGACGCAACCTCACTCACTTGGACTTAGTTTTTAGAGATGATTCTACGAGAGTATGTCCCTCAGATCCGCAGGGATGCTTGGCGCGCGGAGTTCGAGCAGTTGCGCAAGGGTACTATGACTGTGTCGGAATATGCAGTCCGTTTCAGTGAGTTAGCTCGGCATGCACCGGCTTTGGTTGCCAAATTTAGAGAGAGGGTTCTTCGCTTCATTGAGGGACTTCACCATAGTATTCAGACCAGTATCGCCAAAGATTTGGAGATGTATATCACTTATCATCAAGCAGTGAGTATTGCCAGGAGAGTAGAGGGCATGTTTGCCCGAGATCGAGAGGAGAAAGAGGCCAAGAGGTATCGAGAGACTGACCATTTTTTAGGAGCTCGTGCACCAGCAACACACTATGGTAGGGGTTTTTTAATTCACCCTATTCATTCAGCTCTTCCGACAACCACTGATATTCCAGATGCTCCTAGACCTCAGGAGTCCTATTATACACCGCCAGTATCCAGTATGCCTCAAGTTCGAGGTGCTATTACTAGCCAGCTCCTATTCAGTCTCAGCCGTAGCATCCTCCGAGGGGTTGTTTTGAGTTTAGTGACACTCGTCATATGATTAGAGATTTCCCTAGAGCCAGGGGTGAGCCTCCACAGTCTTATTAGCCTCCACGTGCTCCACCGGGTCCTCCGACTATTCTTCCAGCCCTAGCTGCCACTCCACCTCCTCAGCCAGCTCGAGGTGGAGGTCGAGGAGGTAGAGGTCGCCCTAGAGGGGGAGGCCAGGCTAGATACTATGCCCTGCAAGCTTGTTGCTTCAGATTCAGTCATCACAGGTATTGTCCCTATCTGTCATAGGGATGCATCAATATTATTTGACCTCGGATCTACGTATTCATAGGTGTCTTCTTATTTTGCTCCACATTTGGGGATATCTCGGGATTCTTTGAGTTCCCCTGTCTATGTATCTACTCATGTGGGAGATTCTCTAGTTGTGGACCACGTATAGCGGTCGTGTTTGATTACTCTTCGTGGCTTTGAGACCAAGGTTGATTTGTTATTACTCAGCATGGTAGATTTCGATGTTATCTTGGGCATGGACTGGTTGTCGCCCCATTATACTATTATTGATTTTCAGGCTAAGACCATGACGTTGGCTATGTCAGGCTTGTCGAGATTAAAGTGGAGAAGTACCGTAGAGTACACTCTCTGCAGTGTCATTTCATTTCTTAAGGCTCAACAGATGGTTGAGAAGGGGTGTGATGCTTGTTTGGCCTACGTGAGAGATGTCAGTGTTGATACCCCTCCAGTTGATTCAGTCCCAGTAGTGAGGCACTTTCCTGATGTATTCCCAGCTGATCCTCCGGTATTTCGCCCGACAAAGATATTGATTTCGGCATTTATTTATTGTCTGGCACTCATCCCATTTCTATTTCTCCTTACCGTATGGATCCTCTTGAGTCGAAGTAGTTGAAGGATCATTTGCAGGAGTTGCATAATAAGGATTTCATCAGGCCCAGTGTATCACCTGGGGGTGCTTCAGTGCTATTTGTGAAGAAAAATGATGGCTCTATGCTTATGTGTATTGATTATCGGCAACTGAACAAGGTTACAGTGAAGAACATGTATCCTCTACCTCACATTGATGATTTATTCGACCAGTTACAGGGTTCCAGAGTATTCTCAAAGATTGACTTGCGATCTAGCTATCATCAGCTGAAGATTCGGGAGCCTGACATCCCGAAGACTACCTTCATGACAAAATATGGTCACTATGAGTTTCTTGTCATGTCATTTGGGATGACCAATGACCCAGTAGCTTTTACGCATTTGATGCACAATTTGTTCCGGCCCTATCTTGATTCCTTCATCATTGTGTTTATTTATGACATCCTGGTATATTCCCGATCACGGGAAGAACATGAGCAGCACTGAAGGACCGTGCTTCAGACATTGAGGGAGAAGAGATCTTATGCATACTTCTCTAAGTGTGACTTCTGGCTTGATTCAGTGGCATTCTTGGGCCACATAGTGTCTTGTGATAGGATCAAAGTAGATCCAAAGAAGATGGAGGCGGTGCAGAGTTGGCCTAGACCATCATCAGCTATGGAGATCCGCAGTTTTTTTTGTTTGGCAGGGTACTACCGTCGCTTTGTAGAGGGATTTTCATCTATTGCAGCACCTATGACCAGACTGACCCAAAAGAGTGCTCCGTATAGGTGGACCGAGAAGTGTGAGGAGAGCTTTCATAAGCTCAAGCCAACTTTGACTACGGCCCTAGTATTAGTGTTGCCTACAGGTTCGGGGTCCTACACTATCTATTGTGATGCCCCGAGGATTAGCCTTGGAGCAGTATTGATGCACGACAGTAGGGTGATTGCCTACGCGTCCAGGCCATTGAAGGTGCATGAGAAGAATTATCCGGTTAATGACCTTTAGTTAGCAACTATTGTTCACGCCCTAAAAATCTGGCGTCATTATTTGTACTGTGTTCCCCGTGAGATTTAAACTGATCATCGGAGTTTGCAGCACTTGTTCAGGTAGAAGGACTTTAATCTACGTCAGTGGAGGTGGTTAGAGCTACTTAAATACTATTATATCACTATATTATACCACTCAGGGAAGGCCAATGTAGTGGCCGACACCTTGAGTCACCGGGCAAAGAGTTTGGGGAGCTTGGCACATCTTCCAGCAGCTAAGAGGCCTTCAGCCTTCGATGTTAAGTCTTTATCCAACCAGTTCATGAGGTTGGATATTTCAGAGTGTAGTCGGGTATTAGCTTGTGTGGTTGCTCGGTCTTCTCTTTATGACCGCATCAGAGAGCGTCAGTATGATGAACCCCACCTTCTGGTTCTTCAGGACAAGGTCCGATGAGGTGATGCCCGAGATGTGACTATAGGTGATGATGGTGTGATGAGGATGCAGGGTCGGATTTGTGTGCCTAATGTGGGTTGGCTTCGGGAGTTGATTCTGGAGGAGGCCCATAGCTCGCGGTACTCCATTCATCCGGGTGCCGCGAAGATCTACCATGACGTGAGACAACACTATTGGTGGAGAAGGATGAAAAAGGACATAGTAAAATTTGTGGCCAAGTGTCTGGACTGTTAGCAAGTTAAATATGAACATCAGAGACCAGGAGGATTACTTCAGCAGATTGAGCATCCAGAGTGGAAGTGGGAGCGTATCACCATGGACTTTGTAGTCGGACTTCCACGGACTTTGAGAAAGCTCGATGCTATTTGGGTGATCGTGGATGGGATGACTAAGTCAGCTCATTTTATTTCGATTCTGACCACTTATTCTTCAGAGAGATTGGCTAAGATCTTTATCAGAGAGATCGTCCGCCTTCACAGTATTCCAGTATCTATCATTTCAGACAGAGGTACACAGTTCACATCACGGTTCTGGATAGGCCTTCAGCAGGTGTTGGGTACCAGGTTAGAGCTGAGCACAACCTTTCACCCTGAGCGCACGATTCAGATTATTGAGGATATGCTTCGCACCTGTGTGTTGGAGTTCGGAGCATCATGGGATCAGTTTTTTCCACTCGCAGAGTTTGCCTACAACAACAGTTACTAGTCCAGCATTCAGATGGCACCGTATGAGGCTTTGTAAGGTAGGCGGTGCCGGTCCCCAGTAGGTTGGTTTGAGTCGGGAGAAGCCCGGTTGTTGGGTATAGATTTAGTCCATGATACCCTGGACAAGGTGAAGGTGATTCAGGAGAGACTTCGCACAGTCTAGTCCAGACAGAAGAGTTATTCTTACCGAAAGTTTCGAGATGTTGAATTTATGACGGGTGATCGTGTTTTTCTTCGGGTATCGCCTATGAAGGGCATCATGAGTTTCGGGAAGAAGGGAAAGTTGAGCCGGAGATTCATTGTCCCATTTGAGATATTGCGGCGCGTTGGGGAGGTTTCTTATGAGCTTGCCTTGCCTCCCAGCCTAGCAGGACTTCATCCGGTATTCCACGTGTCTACGCTTCGGAAGTATCACGGTGATCCAGGTTATCTATTGGATTTCATCTCAGTCTAATTGGACAAGGATCTATCTTATGTTGAGGAGCCAGTAGGCATTTTGGATAGGCAGGTCAGAAAGCTCAGGTCCAAGAGCATTGCATCAGTAAAAGTGTAGTGGAGGGGTCAGCCGGTCGAGGAGGTGACTTGGGAGACTGAGCAGGATATACGCAGCCAGTACCCTCATCTTACAGCTTCATGTACGTCTTTATACTTGTTCGAGGATGAACGATTTTTTTAAAAGGGGATGATGTAAAGACCCCGACGGTCGTTTTGAGTGTTACAGCCCCGATCCCCTAATAACTTCTTTCCCCACATTTGTTTCTACTATTGGGACTTGTCGGGGTGATTAGCTATGAAATTCAGAGAGATTTGGGATACTTAGATCCTAATTATGAATTTAAGCCTTATAAATCAGATCGTAGCCGGAACTGTGTAAAGACGGGTCGGGTATGGAATTCCAATGACTCCATTAGCTACGTTGAGTGACTTTGGGGATAGAAGTGCGTCCAGGATGTGTTTTCGAGGTCTCTAATAGATTTAGGTTTGAATTGGTGAAAGTTATATTTTCGGCGATTTCGGCCGATAGGTGAAATTTTGATATTGGACGGAATGGAATTCCGGGAATGGCTGTAGGTTCGTCGTGTCATTTGTGACCTGTTTGTCAAATTTGAGGTCATTCAGACTAGTTTTGACGTGTTTCGACACCGTTTGTAGATTTGGAAAGAATGCTAAGTCCTTAGGCTTTAATCTATGTGTAATCCTTGTTTTTGGTGTTATGTGATGTGATTTTAAGGCTCGACTGAGTTTGAATGAGGTTATCAGACTTGTTGGTTGTTTTGATTGAGGTCCTGGGGGCCTCGGGTGTGTTTCATATGCTCAACAAGAAGAAATTTTGACTTAGGCTATTGGTGGTGTTGATGAACATGTCATTTTTGCACCTGAGTATGTGGAACCGCAAGTGCGGTTCCACAAAATATAGGGGAGGAGTCGTAGGTACGGTTTTAGGCTTAGGGGTCACAAGTCGGAGGTGCATCTCATGGACCGCAAAAGCGGATCCGCATCTGCGAAGAAAGTGTCGCAGATCCGAACCTTAAGAAAATCAAGGGTTTGATTTCATAACTTTTAAAAATCGATTTGGGGCTCGGGAATAGGCGATTTTGGGTGGATTTTGAGGCGGAGATCTATAGGTAACGATTCCTAATCCTATTTCCTTTGTATTTAATCAATCTATAGTATGTTCTTCAATCCAATTAAGGAAAATTGTGGAAAATGTTTGAAAATGGGAGACAGGTCCCCCAATTGAGAATTCGAGTTTTGAGTGAGATTTTGACGTCAGATTTTGATGATTTTTGGTTAAGTGTACTCGTGAGTGAATGGGTGTTCGGAATTTTTGATTTTCACCCGATTCCGAGTCGTGAGCCCGAGAGACTTTTTGGGAAATTTCCCTCATTTCGTCTTGAGCTTCAAATTTATTTGTTCAACTAGTTGCTTGTAGTGATATTCACATTATGTAACTTATTTTAATAGATTCGGGCCATTCAGAGTTTGGTACTCGTGGGAAGAACGTGATTTCGAGTTGATTTGAGTAGTCGAGGTAAGTGGTTGGCCTAACTCTGCGTTGGGGATTTTCCCTTAGGTTGTTTTGACATTTATTGTTATGTGGCTGCCGTGTAAGTGAGGTGACGAGTACGTACACAAGCCATTATTGCAAAAATTCCATCTTCCCTTCCTAAAGTATGAACTGTTATTTCTTCTATTAAATGTGCCTTAATGTGTTAAACTGTTTTGTTTAGGAAAGCATGCCTACGTGTCTAGTTGTCTATTTGATACTACGTGTACCCTGCTTAGCTGGATTGTTGTTTTCCCTACCTGTGATTATATGAAATATATAAATTGATGTTATCCCTTGAATTCATCATGCATCACATATTTAAATTGGGACTACAGACGTATTCCGGGAGATTCCCCTGTACTGCATATTTATTTTGCGACTACAGACGTATTCCGGGAGATCCCCCAGTACTGCATAATTATTTTGGGACTACGGACATATTCCGTGAGATCCCCCTGTATTGCATAATCATTTGGAACTACGGGACGATATCCCGGGCTGTTCCACTTTGTGATACATTGTGTTGAGCCGGGGACTCTCTTTATTGTAAAACTTATATTGTTTTTCTTAAAATTCTTACTGTAGACATTACCTATCGCTTGTGTTGTTTTAAATTGACTTATTTAGAAATACAGTAGAGCCATAACCTCAACTCGTCAATACTTGACCAGGGTTAGTTTTGGCACTTACTGGGTACCAATTGTGGTGTACTCATGCCCTTTCCTGTAAATATTTTTGTGTGCAGATCCAGGTACGAACTATCAGCCTCATGGTTAGTCGTAGTTGCTGATTCTAGGAGAGTGCACGGTATTTCTACCGTGTTCGCAGAATCCTCCGAGTCCCCTTCCATTCTATCTTGTAGAGATTTTTCTTATGTACTTTCCAGTTTTTGTTAGAGCTACAGTAGTGATAGAAGCTTGTGATTGTCTGTGACATTCTGGGTCTTGGGGAGTTATATTTTGTATGAGCCGAGCGGCCAGTATGTTATTTATATCATTGCCCTTATTCCCTTATTTCTTGTGTTTTATTTCAATTTTTCCCTTAATAGTAGGCTTACCTAGTCGTAGAGACTAGGTGCCGTCATGATGCCTTCGGAGGGTAAATCATGTCGTGACACAAAGTATGCTCCTTCAGTTGTGGCTGAGATAAACGATAGAGTATATTAATTTCTGGGTGGTTTAAAAACACATTTTATTTAGGAATTTACCACTTCTTCTCTAAATCGAAATATAGATATTGCTCATCTTCAAGCCTATGCACAGAACTTGGAGGATTGTAAGAGGCAACAACGAGCCTCCCCAGGGCATGATCGGGGCCAACATAAGAGAGCCTAGTCTATAGGTGATATGGGAGAGTCGCAAGGTGAGCTTTGACCTCCATATCCTTGGCATCCATCATATTTAGTGGCTAATGCAAAGTCATAATTCTAGGGTCAGCGTCGTGATCAGATCACTTATTTCGGTTAGGGTTAGACTCCTCGAGGACAAAGCTCACAATATACTGGATACTCTAGTAAGATGAGACTTTGGTGTTGCGTAGCGGTCGATGTGGTAGGACTCATTTTGATCATTGCTGCCAGGGTTCAAATTTTTGTTATTCATGTGGGAAACCTAGTCAGATTGTGCGTTTTTTTTCAAATGTGAAATATGGGTAATATGATGTCGCCAACTATCAGTATGCCATTATAAGCAAGGCATGAAAACATCGGTAAGAATAGGTAGAGATAGAGGTAGAGCATCTCGCTCGAGTGGAAAACATAATCGTATATATGCATTGTCAGGACGACAGAACCTGGAGTCATTACAAGATATGGTTACAGGTATACTATATGTATTCTCTATTAATGTATATGCTTTGATAGATCTAGGTTCCACATTATCGTACATTACTCTTTTCGTTGCTGAGAAATGTGGTAAGGAGCCTAAATTATTACATCAACCATTTGAAGTATCTATGCCTGTAAGGGAGTCTGTTGATAGATAGGCGTGAATATCGTGGTTGTGATGTGACGATTCATGATCATTATACCTTAGCTTATTTGAATATACTATAGATAGTGGAAGTTGTTGTTATTATGGGCATGGATTGGCTAGATTTTTGTTATACTACTATGGATTGTTGGGAGAAAGTTGTTCTCTTTAATTTTCAAGGGAAGTTAGTCATTGAATGAAATAGTGATGTTGCATCACCTAGAGAGATGTTTATTACTTACCTTACGGCTCGGAAGATGATCTTGAAATGATGTATCTATCATTTGGTGCCACTACAGGATGTGTAAGCAAAGCCTCAAACCCTTCGATTGGTTATGGTTGTTAATGAATTTCCCGATGTGTTCCCTGATGAGCTCCCGGGTATCCCACCAAAGAGAAAGATCGAGTGTTCCATCGACATATGCTTCAGGTTAACAGAGAAAACATAAGCAAAATTACCCGACCCATGATCTAAAGTTTGTGGTTGTCATCTTCACTCTGAAAATATAGCATCATTATTTGTATGGAGTTCATGTTCACATATTTACGGATCATAAGAGCTTGAAATACATAATGAAGCAAACAAATTTGAATTTAAGACAATGGAGGTGGCTTAAATTATAAAAATATTATGATGTGGATATTCTATACCACCCCTGAAGGCAAACGTTATGGTTGACGCGTTAAGTCAGAAATCCAAGGGCAGCCTACGGCATGTGGAAAACTATAAGTTAGAGATGACTTGACTTTACCGCTGGGCTAAGTTAGGTGTAAAATTTTTTGACACCGGTAGTGAAGGAGACATAGTTTAAAATGTTTTCAAATCCTCATTAGTGGCTGAAGTAAAGGCACGACAGTTCGATGATCCATGCCTGGCAAGTGAAAGTATTCCCTTTCAAAAGAAGAAAATTTTCAAGCTATCTGAGGATGGAGACCTTAGATATAAGGATCAATTGTGTGTGCTAATGTTAGCTGACTCTAAGGGCAGATTATGGTGGAGATTCATCTGTCCCGATATTTTTTTCACAAGGGATTAACCAAGATGTATCATTCTCTTCGACAACTATACTTGTGTAATGAAATGAAGATGAACGTTGTTGAATACGTAACTCAGTTCCCAAACCGCTAAGAAGTCAAGGTTGAACATCAGAAGCTGTGAGGATAGCTTTAATATGGAAATTCTGACCTTGAAATGGGAGATGATCAACATGGATTTTATTACCGGATTACCACATTCACACCGAATTGATTCCATATGGGCTATTGTGGATCAACTCACCAAGTAAACTCATTCCCTACCTATTAAGACTACCTTCTCGGATGAAGATTATGCTAGGTTATATTTTAAGGAAATAATTTGTATTCACGCGGTTCCGATTTCTATCATATGGAGCAGAGGTTCCCAATTTATACCTAACCTTTAGAGATCATTTCATAGAGGGACTAGGTACGAGGATCAACCTTAGCACAGGTTTTCATCCATAGAGAGACGGACAGGCCGAACGCACTATACAAACGCTCAAGGACATGTTACGAGCGTGTGTTTTGGACTTCAAAGGAAATTTGGAGGATCACCTATCACTCATCAAATTTGATTATAATAATATCTACCATGTTAGAATTTAAATGGAACCTTATGAGGCCTTATATGGATGGAAGTGCAGACCTCCTATCGGTTGTTTTGAAGTTGTTGAGACAAAGTTATTAGTTCCTGAGTTGTTGCAGCAAGTTGTGGAAAAGGTAAGAATGATTCAAGGTTGATTATTGACCGCTCAAAGGAGGAAAAAATCTTACTCGAATAACTAACATCGAGATTTAGAGTTCTCTATGGAAGACAAGATATTCTTGCGGGTTTCTCCTATGAAAGACATGATGAGGTGTGTCAAGAGAGGCAAACCCAGCCCTCGATATATCCGACAATATGGAGTTATTCAAAAAGTTGGTCAAGTAGCAAGCTTGAGTTGCCCCTGGAATTAGAAATAGTGCATCTGGTATTCCGTGTGTCTATGTTTCAAAAGTCTTCGGGTGATCCATCTTGTATAACCCCTATTGAAAATATTCAAGTCACAGAGGACCTATCTTACGAATAAATTTGGTAGCTATCTTCGATCGTCTTGTTCGTAAGTTACAAATTAAAGAGGTAGCTTCAATTAAAGTACTTCGGAGGAACAATAATATAGATGAAATGATATGTTAATTGAAGAAGATATGAAATCCAGGCACCCTCATTTATTCCATACCACATGAGGCAACGTTTAAACTACTATAGCAGGCACAACCCAAGACGACTAGAGATTTTTGCATGAGTGACTACGATTCAACATTCGAGGACGAATGTTCCAAAAAGGGGGGGGGGGGGGGGGGGGGGGTGATGTCACACCCCGCACTTTTCCCCACCTATGGTGTTAGAAATTAATAATATTTTCATAACCAATCAGCGGGCAAAACCTTATAAGGACAACAAGTCGGTTAAATTTGACCAGATTGCACATGATGTCCCTCTGGTGCAATGGCCGGTAGGACGAGACCCGTTTGGAATTTGGGGCAGTGGAATTTTCTTGAGCTAGTATAAAAGATCGGTATAGCTTTTCTCTCTTTCATTCTGAGAGATATCATCAGCTTTAGTTCATCCAAAAATTGTCTTAACCCTCCTTGAGAATTCATAAACAATCTATGGAAAAATTAAAGGCAAACCTAGAGGGATATAATGTGAATCATTTTTGATACCATCATTATATCATATATCTTATTGTTACGCTGATTTCTGAAGCTTCATTGGAGGCAGAGTTAATCACTACATAAGCGTAATGTCACGCTCCAAGCCTGAAGAAGCGTGACCATCACTCGGTGCCATACTCGACCCGAGCGTACCACTCTGGAACTATAACTCTGGAGAGGTAACCCTCAACTTAGGCTGATGAAGCCATATTCTGAATCATATAAAAATAACGTCTCTCTCATCTAAGGGCCAAACATACCCAAAAGTTAATATATGTAATTGTGCAGGCCGATGAAGTCGCCATGAACATCTACTACTATACAAAATATACATGACTTGTCTACAAGCCTCTAGAGATAACTAAATTGTATCATGGTCAGTACAGGGCCTCGACCTACCCATCAAATGTGTATATAAAAATGGACTCCAAGGTATAGACCTGGTAAGTCCGACAAAGTGATCTTACTAACCAAGCTGATGTTTGACTCTGTCTACTGGAAGGGTCCGTCCAACTGTCAATGAGGACCCGCAGGCACGAAATGCAGCGTCCCCAGTCAAAGGGACGTTAGTACGAAATAATGTACCGAGTATGTAAGGTAAAATAATAACTGAAAGCTGAAACTGAACTGATAATATAATAACCGAAAGTAATTGGGAGTCAAAGACAATATGAAGATATGCTTACCTGTTGATACTGGCTTAACTTTCTCAATATAGTAAGTAAAATAGTTGTCCGGCCTTATGAGGCTCGATATGTGTAACTGCTCTACTGTAGTAGGCTCGCTCATAGGCTCTCAGCTATACTAGGCCCTGTATCTCGGCCATTATGGGCTCGCTCATAGGCGCTTGGCCACAGTACATTCACTATATAACTCATCATCTTATCAGAGGTTGCCCAATAGGGGCCTTCCCGTTGATTATAGCTCGATGGTGGTGAAAATACTGTAATACTGTATATATATAGACTCTCTTTTTCCTTGGCTGACAGAAGACAAAACTAAGCTGAATATGAAGTCCCGATAAGGGACAATGTTGTAACTTATGAAACTAAGAAAATATGCATAAATTCAGGAATATGAACTTCTCTTTATGTCTTGTTATCAAACACATGTAGTTACTGGATCATGCCAAAATGAAAGAAAGTCTTAGTCTTAACATACCTTAACCTAGTTGAGTCCTTAATAGCTTCCAGGAAACTCTTCAAACAACCCAACTCAGTCTACTATAGCATAAGGAGATTCAAAATAAGTGCTGAGTAAAGGCTAAGTCTTGAACTTACGCTAGTAGCTCGTTTTTGTAAATTTGGGCAGCATCTCCCCTGTAACAAGAGCCTCCTCCAATATTATATACCAACAACAAAGACTAGATAAATCTAAAAATATAAAATTATCAATAACAAGACATCATAAAACAACTACAAGTCACAACTGCTTCACGACCAGCTGCAAACTCCAATTGGAATTCATATACCCCATATCACCCATTATAGACTTCTTACTTTAAATCAATAGTATCATTAACATAGTAATGAATTCATTCATCAATGATTAAAATCCTGTACCATATTTTTATAACAAAGAAAATAATCCACAACTCCAATTATCCTCAATTAGAAACTTTAGTCACTAGTTCATGTCTAGTCCACCATCAAACTTAATCAATATCAAGATAACCTTAAGCACATGAAATAACAGAATATAATTAACTCATATAGTGGATGAAATCTAAATCCATATTATGTTTATCTTACAACAGCCCAACACACTCCAATCACTTCATATCCAAAACGACAACTATAATAGTGTCAAACACCCCGAAACTGTTACAAAGAATGATTAATACACCATTTCACCATTATGTGATGTTTATCCAAACCATTTATCCTCCAAAACTCTATTAAAAAATAAAAAAATAGACAGCCCAAAAGCAACACGAAACAGCTCACAAAACAATTCACTACAAGTCGAATAACTCGAGTTCACAGCTTCCGATTACCGTCCCATGAGTTCTAACTATTAGGAAATAAATTTATCAACCTTCCTTGATATTTAAAGCTTGAATAAATAAATTAGACGTTTTCTTAATGATGAAGTACCTTCCAAAACTCAAACTACAATGAAAAAGAGAGGCGATATAGTGATATTCTAGTATTATCACTTCTTGATTTCGTACAAGAGATGTTAATCCTCTTTGAAACCCTTGAAGAGATCTTAAATTAAGTTTAATGGTGTTCTTTGGTTGTGTTCCTTTGATAAAGGAAGAAAAAAAATGACATAGGGATTATGTATCAACTTTGGAAAAGTCAAAGAGGTGCTAGTTTGGCACCCTCCATTGGCCCATCTCCAGATGCTTATATCTTTTTATCCGGATATCGTATGAATGAATGGTTAATAGCATTGTAAACTACACTACAAGACCTTCAATTTGGTATATAATATGTCTGAAAAAGACCTCATATAATAAACAAAATGTATTGCTCAAAAAGCTTTAGTGATTCACCTACTTGTCACCTATGCAGTATGCGTAGTCTTGCAAAACTGCAAACATATCTTTACTCCAATTTCGTATAATGCGTTATAAAATAGACTCATAAATATTCAATTTGGTAGGTAGATAATCTCCCAAATCAAAGAATATTGGGAGAAAAGCTCAGCAACAATTGACCTAATTTTTAGTATATTTATGAATGTAACTTGTGATGATCTCGTTTCCGAGCTTACATCAATTGAATTACGACATACTTTTGCGTACTAAAATATGAGGTGTAACATCATTCTCCCCTTTGGGACATTCATCCTCGAATGTTGACTGATGCACTTATCAGTCTCATAACCTATAGCTCATAGAAATACCTTAATGATGTCCTTTCCATCTAGTCAACTGTTCTTTGAATAAATCAAAGGCTAGGGCATTCCCCCCTTTAGGCCTCTTTCTCACACCAAGACTTTTGGTCAAAATTCATCCAATCTCATAACTATTTCTACCTTCTTTCATGCAGCCTGTATGGTTATGACCTTCCATGTGCGCCTATGTGACTCTTATCTCCTTTTTCCTTTAGATTTTAGCCAATATCTAGGCCTCACTTTGTGAACATATATAGAACTATGACAAGTTGTCCCTCTAGGCATCTATAAGTGTAGTGATGTTCTTCTCTTCGTAGTTGTCGAACTTACGACTATTGTTATATCTTGGTTTGTAGCCTCGGTTAGCTATGCATAGGGATTTACTACATCTAGGTAGGTCATACATACAATAACACTTACTTCAGTTTAGTATTACCGAGGTTTGCTAGACAACTCCAGGTTACTCTCTCGCTGCTTATTATATATGTATAAATCTAAGTCCTTTAGTTCTTCCTCAATATTGTTCATCTTAAGAATTAGCCTAATCTCATCTAATACTTTGGAATGTTCATCCATTTATTGTTGATTTAACTTAATATTAATCTTTATTCTACCACTGAAAACTTGAAACCTCTTACATAATACATTGTCACTAAGGCTCACATTTCATATGGAAACATCTGAAGTTTTTTGCTTGATCCACCTAGGGACGATACTATACTTCAATAAAAATATATCATCGCATCCTACGTGATTCATCTTATGGGGGTATTCTAATCTCATGTAATTCATGAAATCCTTTCTCTTTTTGAATAACTACTCAATCGAAAGCCTAAATGTCATACTCTTAACATTTATCACAATTACACCTATATTCTACTACCAGGGAAGCATCCCATCTCTTCTAAATTCTCCTAGCCTTAAACTCCTCTGAGTTCACTCAGGCTATACTGAGCATTTTACATGTTATGGAAACCAGCAGCTCTCTTGTTGTGATGGTTTTAATCCCGAAGACTTACCTATTCTCGTCTCCTTCACACTTACCTTTTCTTATCCTTACTCCCTTTTACATAAAACCTTGTCTCTCTACCATACTTTAACTTGCGACCTACACATATTTGTTTATACTACTAGCAAACTTCCTTTAACTTGATAGCACCACAATTTTTTTTATGTTATTCTAGAACTTCAAGCGAGACATCATCGTCTCTAACTCTTGCTTACTCTGTTAACTAGCCTCTCAGTACCTATAAACCATAGGCTAGAAGATATGCCATAGATGGTACAACTATCAGTGGATACTGAATCACGACGCTTCTAACCCTCTATTTAAAGTTTGGACTATTACCAAGCTTCTACACTTTAGTATCCCTATCTTCATTACCTTTACCTTACTTACTTTTAAATATCGCATCATATATTCCATCTATTTCATAACCTCCCTTCCACATAGGTGGAATTCACATCCGCAACTTGAAGCTCTACTATAATACTTGCACCTCTAGTGCATACACGATCCGGTGGGAGCTTCATAGTGACTTCTTATGAGGGCTATTGTACTATTTCTCATGTGCTTATGATATTAAAACTGATTCCGCAATGTTCAGAATCCCGATTACTTTACTCATCGGGGTCAAATAATCAGACTCCTGACTCACTTAGCTTATGTAACTCTTTAGTTTCCTCTTCTATCTCCGCATTTAAGTAGGCTTAAGCTATCTTTCGATATGCGACTGAGGGTATTAGTTATTACCTTATCCCCTCGTGGACGCTATGGAACATCCATGATATAACCTTCTAGAAATCCAAGCTTTTGTCTGTGACCTAGACTCAATTATTTGTTTTAACTTATACTGGTGTTTCCTATAGCTGTATCATTGTTAACATATATGCTACATGGATAATACTCCAAAATCTTAAGTGTGTTCATAACGTAACTAACTCTGGGTCATAGATCGAATAAATCCTTTTGTGCCTTCTCAGCTTTTGTTAAAAGCAAGCAATTACGTTTCTTGGTCGTTCTGCCACTTGTTGAATGAATACTTGGCTTATCCTAGTACCCACATATATTGGAATTTTGTGCAACTCATATGATCTCGAATATAACTTTGGATTTTTACTTCTCTTTCCTTAGTCACGATAGGTGCCACTTTCTTATGGAGTGCCTGCGTTGTCGTATTGAGACTGTTGTTACAAGACCATTATTTGTTTAGGTCACTAAGCTTAGTTCAAAGACTTCTTTCTTATTTCCTCAACTAGTGTTTCATTGTAGAATTTAGGGAAGACTCTCTAACTCTTGTAAAGTTGCGAGCTTATCACATCATATACCTCAGGAAATTCTTGATGTTCTTACTCACCTATAAATATCATTAGTAACATACCTCTGTGCCCTTCTTCTCGTAAGGTTACTCTTGAAATCAGTTTTTTTGTCTCCCCCGTGACACTCTTTTTTATTTGCGTAACACTTTTAAGGCAACTATAACTACCTCAACTCCTATCTAAATATTCCTCAAGGATTACAATATCGTATCTCCGAGACTAAATTCCTATGCTGGGGTTCACTAGGTTTATCTTGCACGATCTGCTGATTTATCAGTATCCTCTTGTCTAGCCATAACTAGGCTCTTATTTAATCAACTACTAACTACTCGTTGGTGTATTCTCATATCTATATTCAACATAATCTCTTTTGGGTTGTTTCTTTTGTCGTAACTTACCTCTCGCATAGACTCCTTATGTATCAAGTGTTCATTCACGTATATTTATCAATAACATCATGGGAGGGAAGCCTTACTGCAGTTGCACGTCATCGTGCTTGTATAATGTTCTGGAGTCGTAACATGTATGTAGGATCTTAATAAATGCAATCTTTGGCATCTTTTCACATCTTCACTGACTCTTACTCGCCTTGCGGTAGCCCTTCTCTACCAGGAATAAATGACTTTCTTACGCTCGAGGGTTATACCTAGTGTAACTGGCACACTTACTCCTTTATGCATGGCTCTGCTCACATTGCTTGCTTTAGGGAAGCTTCTTCCTGAACGGCCTTTAAAGGTTATTCTTCCGTTGTCCATTTTATCATTTTTGGAATGCGATTTCTGAAATTCTTACGATGCCTTCTACGATCGAATCCTTCTGTCCCCAAATCACATTCTATTTTTTTTTCTTATTTACTAGCCTATATTGATTTCTATTACTTTGTAGGGGTCTAACTTAGCCTTCTGGTAAATTTGGAGTCGCCAATTCATTTCTCAGAATGAGGATATGACTTTTGGCCTATACTCATTTATTGTCTCAATGCCTGTCACCTCTAGTTTTTTTACTTCACTTGACTATAGACTATGTCATCATATCATATTATGATTTACCGTTACCACCCTTTTATGACATCTTACTCGTAATGCTTCAGTTACTCTCTTCTTATTCTCCTGCTAATATCTCTGTCGATTACCTTATTCTGAAAACTTCCACAAAACATTCTTTCACTTTTATCTCCCCTTGCTCCATCTCACTGGATCTTAGGGTCGTCTAATATTCACTTTTAACTAAGGGCGGGAGTCATACTAAGGTAAATACTTATCCCTTCTAGAATTCCACTACATGTCTTCTAATATTCCAGAACGTTCTTGTATTCATATTTGACTGTACTATTCTATAGTGCACCACCTGGTATGCACAATCTAATAGGGCCTCAATAGGGCCACATCTCCAAGAATTCTCTCTCTACTAACGCCCTCTGCCGCGGTATTAGCCCTCTGGCTAGCTGTAATTTTCAAATTGAAAGCATCTCTATATCATTAGCAAACATAAGTCTTGGCGTGAACTCTTATGACTCAGATCTATAGCACGATTTGGATTTGAAAGAAGGGTAACAGACTCCTATATGCCCTATAGCTTCCTATTTATATAATGTGGTGCACAACACATCTATAAACAAGACTCTACTAGACGGAGTTAATCACTACAGAAGTGTAATGTCACACCCTAAACCTGAAGAAGCGTGGCCGGCACCCGGTGCCATACATGACCCGAGCGTACCACTGTGTAACTATGAACTCTGGAGGGGTAACCCTCAACTTAGGCCGATGAGGCCATATTCTGAATCATTTGAAAATAACGTCTCCCTCATCTGAGGGCTAACCATACCCAAAAGTTGATATATATAATTGTGTAGGCCGACGAGGCCGCCATGAACATCAACTGTTATAAAAAATATACAGTACTCGTCTACAAGCCTCTAGAGATAACTGAACCGTACTATGGTTGGGATAGGGCCTCGACCTACCCATCAAATTTGTATATATGTAAATGGACTCCAAAGTCTAGACCTGGTAACTCTAAGGAAGTGGAGCTTACCAACCAAGCTAATGTTTGACTCTGTCTGCTGGGAGGGTCTGTGCAAGTGCCAATGAGGACCTACAGGCATGAAATGCAGCGTCCCTAGCAAAAGGGACATCAGTACGAAATAATGTACCGAGTATGTAAGGCGAAATAATAACCGAAAGTTGAAACTGAACTGGTAATATAATTACCGAAAGTAACTGGGAGTCAAAGAAAATATGAAGATATGCTTACATGTTGATACTGACTTAACTTTCTCAATATAGTAAGTAAAATAGTTGTTCGGCCTTATGAGGCTCGATATGTGTAGCTGCTCTGTTGTAGTAGGCTCACTCATAGGCGCTCGGTCATACTAGGATCTATATCTTGGCCATTCTGGGCTCGCTCATAGGCGCTCGACCACTGTAGACTCGATATATAACTCACCATCTGATCATAGGTTGCCCAATAGGGGCCTACCCATCGATTAAAGCTCGATGGTGGTGAAACTACTATAATACTGTATATATATAGGCTCTCTTATTTCTTGGCTGAAGAAGACAAAATAAAGTTGAATATGAAGTCCCGATAAGGGAGAATGTTGTAACTTATGAGACTAAGAAAATTTATATAAGTTCAGAAATATGAACTTTTCTTTGTGTCCCGTTATCAAACACATGTAGTTACTGGATCATGCCAAATTGAAAGAAAGGTTTAGCCTTAACATACCTTAACCTCATTGAGTCCTTAATAGCTTCCAAGAAACTCTTCAAATAACCCAACACAGTCTACTATAGCATAAGGAGATTCAAAATCAGTACTGAGTAAAGGCTAAGTCTATAACTTACGCTAGTAGCTCGTTTATGTAAATTTGGGTAGCATCTCCCATGTAACAAGAGCTTCCTCCAATAACATATACAAACAACAATGAACAGATTAATCCAGCAATACAAAATTATAAATAACATGACACCATAAAAAAACAACAAGTCACAACTGTTTCACGACGAGCTCCAAACTCCAATTGGAATTCGTATACCCCATATCACCCCTTATAGACTTGTTACTTCAATTCAATAGGATCATTAACAAAGTAATGAATTAATTCATCAATGATTAGAGCCTTGTACCATATGTTTGTAACAAACAAAGTAATCGACAACTCCAATTTTCCTCAATTAGCAACTTTACTCACTAGTTCATGTCTAGTCCATCCATTTAACTTAATCAATGTCAAGATAACCTCAACCACGTGAAAGAACACAATATAATTACCTCATACAGTGGATGCAAGTCTAAATCCATATTATATTTATTTTACAACAACCCAACACACTCCAATCACTTCATACCTAAAACGACAACTATAATAGCATCAAACACCCCGAAAATGTTACAAAAAACAATTAATCCACAATTTCACCATTATGTGATTTTTCTCCAAACCATTTCTCCTCCAAAACTCTGTTAAGAAAATCAAAATAGACAACCCAAAAGCAACACAAATCAGCCCACAAAATAGTCCACTTCAAGTCGAACATCTTCCGATTACCGTCCCGTGAATTCTAACTATTAGGAAATAAATTTATCAATCTTCCTTGATATTTAAATCATAAATACAGAAAGTAGACATTTTCTTAACTATGAAGTACCTTCCAAAACTAAAACTACAAAGAAAAAGAGAGGCGATATAGCAATTCTTACGCTATAGGGATCGTTCTAGTGTTATCACTTATTGATTTCATACACGGGGTGTTAATCCTCTTTGAAACCCTTGAAGGGAGCTTAAGTTAGGTTTAGGGGTGTTCTCTGGTTGTTTTCCATGGATAAATGAAGAGAAAAAAACAACATAGGGATTATATATCAACTTTGGAAAAGTGAAAGAGGTTCTAGCTTGGCACCCTCTCACTAGCCCATCTTCAGATGCTTATATCTTTTTATCTGGATATCGTATGAATGAATGGTTAAGTGCATTGGAAAATAAATTACAAGACCTTCAATTTGGTATATAATATGTCCCAAAAAGACATCATATAATACACGAAATGTATTTCTCAAAAACCTTTAGTGACTACTTGTCACCTATGCAGTCTGCACAGTCTCGAGAAACTGCAAACATCTCTTTACTCCAATGTCGTATAATTCGTTATAAAATAGACTCATATATCTTCAATTTTGTAGGTAGATAATCCCCGAATTCCAAGTATATTGTGAGAAAAACTCAGCTACATTTGACCTAATTTTCAATATATTTATGAATGTAACTTGGGATGACCTCGTTTATGAGCTTACATCATTGACTTATGTCATACTTTTGCGTACGAAAACATGAGGTGTAACACGTAAGAACTCAAGAAGTGTATCTAGTTCTTCAACAAGGTATGTAAGGCCATTTTTCTTTCTTGGCATGACTTGGTGTAAGCGTTTCTTTCTGAAAGATCTTTTTGTTGAAAGACCGAAGTGCTCCAAGCCATTCTTATAAACGATGTTCATGTTCTGTAACGAGCCGGCTGGTCGTTCCGTGAGATTAGCCCCGTTTCCCCCATTTCTGCTTTATCATATGTTGCTTAGCCTATTTATGTTGTGTTGGGTTGGTTCGTTCATGTTCAGAGTGGTCGTGTTGAGAACTGAGATACTTAGTCTCTTAAATTAGCTTAATAGTTGGAAAAGTCAACTTGGAGTTGACTTATTGGTAAACGACCTCGAAATGTTGATTTTATGGCTCGGATAGCTTCTTTAGGTGATGTGGGGCTTAGGAGTGTGCTGGGAATGAAGTTTTGATGTCCGATGTAGAATTATGCTTGAATTGGCGAAAGTTAATTTTGGCGATTTTCAGTCTGCAGTGGAAAATAGGCTATTGGGGTCAGAATGGAATTCTAGAAGTTGCAGCAGGTTTGTAATGTCATTTTGGATATGTGTGCAAATTTTCATGACAATCAGATGTGATTTGGTTGGTTTCGACATCATTGGCGGAATTTAGAAATTTCGAAGTTCATAGGCTTGAAGTTGATGTATTTTTTTGTGTTTTTGTGTTACTTTTTGTGTTTCGGAGGCTCGACTAAGTTTGGATAATGTTATGGGATGTGTTGGCATGTTTGGTTGAGGTCCCGAGGGCCTCGGGTGTATTTCAGATGCTCAAACGGGCATTTTTGGCCCTAAGGAGTCTGTTGTTTTCTGGTGTTTTAGCAGCAGTGGTTCCTTCAATGCGATCGCGTGAGTTCATCCGCGTTCACGTAGAGTAAATATTGGGGCAGGCAATTTGTTCAATGCGATCGTGTAATAAGGATTGCGATAGCATATGTTGGGCAGCTGAAGCAGTGCGATCGTGTGGCCCTTTGTGCGATCACATTGGTGTTCTGAGGCGCGTTTGTGGGATGGATTTTTAAGCTATGCGAACACGTGTGTTGGTACGAGAACGCGTAGAGTGGTCTGGGCTGTACATCGCAATCGCGTTTCTGGAGATGCGATCGCACTGAAGTAAATATTAGTGTTGGGCAATATGTTTTAAAAGGCCATCTTTGCGAATTGAGTCCATTTTTCATCCATTAGTGAACGGGGTTGGAGCTTTTCTAGAGGTTTTGAAGAGGAAATCAAATGGAATCACTTGGAGGTACGATTTTTGACTTCATAACTCGATTCTATGTCGTTTACTGAGTAATTAAACCGGAAATTTGTTGAATTTAAACCCAAAATTAGGGAGATTAGGTGCATGAGAATCGGAAACATTTTTTGATGATTTGAGTAGGCAATTGTGGTCCGATTTTGTTTTTCGTGGTATGTATAGAGTCGTGGGAGGATGAGGATTCCTGTGATGTAAACTTATAGAATTTCGAGACGTGGGCCCGGGGCTCGGGTTTTGCCAAATTTCGAGAATTGTGTCTAAATTGATAGTTTTCGATTGGGTTTTGTTACTTTAGCGTATATTGATGATGTTAAACTGGTTTTGGTTAGATTCGGAGCAATCGGGAGTCGATTTTAGGGGCAAGAGCATGGCAGTTTAGTATTGTGGCCCGATAGAGGTATGTAATGGCTATAAAAACTATCCTAAGGGTATGAAACCTCGGACTTCGTATTTCTCACTGTTTTTAGAATGCTGCACATGTAAGATGACGAGTATGTGGCATGAACTGGTTTTTGGATTGGACTTGGTCCTCTCCGCGGCAACTATTGAGTTACGTATTTTACTCTAAATCATATGTTAAATTGTGTTCTAATACTATTGCTATATGTGGGCTATAAGCCATGTTTGGGGCCGACTTGTTTAGACCCATTGGGGGATTTTTACTACTATTTCATCGTTGTGTTTACATATGATTTACACTCATTCATATTGTGCTTTACCATTTTCGAAACTAAGCCTTATTTACTAGACTTGCTCATGACTCATGAGACCTACGGGAACCTAGCGCTCTGATACCATGTTGTCACGACCCAAAATCCATAAGGCCGTGATGGCGCCGGACATCAATGTCCGGTAAGCCAAATTATTAATTAATTGAAATAACTTTCTGGTTTTAACATTTATGAAAACATTTCCCTTCACTTTATTACATAATAACCAAATAAAGATCTGATAATCAAACCAATGGCTTAAAGATTACATTTAAGCAATTATATCCCAACACATATCCCAGAACCCGGTGTCACAAGTAAATGAGCAATTTCTAAGAATTTATACAATCATTACAAGCATGTCCGAAATACAACTGGACAAGGAAATTTAAATGAAATAGATACACTGCGAAGGAGGCTCTGTCAGTTGCGGATCGCCTCCGGAAGATGCAGCTCGCCTAAGTCTCCGAATCCTCCACTTTACTATGAAACTACCTGTGCAATAAAAATGCACATCAAGTGTAGCATGAGTACAAAAACAACATGTACTAAGTAAGTCGCCCGCCTAACCTCAGAGATGTAGTGACGAGGGGTTGACTTAACACTCACTAAGGTCCAACAATATAATATATGACAGAATATGATGAAGTACAGTAAACATGTAGGACAGTGAGCAGCGAATACGTATCAAGTACAGAAATCCAGGTAAGTACTGAGAATAAGAAACAATGCACACTTTCCTTTCTCCTAAATACATGTCAAGCCAATATCAATAAGACAGTACCAAATAGTCATGCGCACACAAGAATAAGACAACCGGCCGGAGTCGAAGGAATATCTAATCACTAAATAGTCTTAAAGCTTCCCCCGCTCACGAATCATACCTGCGACTCAAGTGTTGACACATTTATACAAAATTACCACAAAGCATACCTCAATCGCGAATCATACCTGTGATTTAAGTGCTGACACACTTATACTGAATATTATAAAGCTTCCCCAGCTCACGAATCATACCTGTGACTCGGGTGCTGATAAATTTATACCAAATTACTATAAAGCTTCCCTCGATCGCGAATCATACCTGCAATTCGAGTGTTGACAAACTAATACTGAATATTATAAAGCTTCCCCCGCTCGTGAATCATTCCTGCGATTCGGGTGCTGACAAATTTATACCAAATTACTATAAAGCTTCCCTCAATCGCGAATCATACCTGCGATTCGAGTGCTGACACACTTATACAGAATATTATAAAGCTTCCCCTGCTCGCGAATCATACCTGCGACTCGGGTGCTCACACATTTATACCAAATTACTATAAAACTTCCCTTTATCGCGAATAATACATGCGATTCGAGTGCTGACACACTTATACTGAATATTATAAAGCTTCCCCCACTCGCGAATCATACCTGCGACTCAGGTGCTGACACATTTCCACACATTAAATCCGTATTTTATCAAGAAAATTATTTTCTCAGGGAAGTGGTAAAATCCTTATTAAAAGAAACATGAAACATAGGTTTTCAAATCATATGTTTTTGAAACTCATTTGTCAAGTTTAATGATATTCCACGATACAACCTAGTCCAGGTACAAATATATCCATAGAGAGATAAATTCTCTTTTTAGAATATTAACAAGATGGACTCTAGTTTTCTTTTAGATATTCAATTAGGTCTTCGATTATATTAGCGGTTTAATATTACAGGCAGGACTACAGGTATAACACGTAAGGCATGCTAGTAGGTCCTAGACCACCCGGACATGGCATAATGGTAGCTACGCACGGACTTCCGTCACCTCGTGCATACATAGCCCCCGAAGATAATAGCAAGTACTGAATTAATTCACCTAGGGGGACGATTCCCCCTCACAAAGTTTGAAAGGAGACTTACCTCGCTCGGAAATTCCCACACCGGCTTCCAAGCCCCTCCGACGACTCCAACGGGCGCACAACGCTCCGAAACTATCACATAATGGCAAATCAATGAAATTTCATCCTGATACTCACAACAAATTCAGATTATATACTTTCTCAACCCCGGCTCGGAGAAATGACAAAAATTCCCTAGGTCCCACGTGCCCGGAGATCCGAAATTCTTGAAGATATACGCTACCCATAGCTCTACTAGTTCAATTATGCAACTTACTCTACATTCCATACCCAAATTCGTGGCTAAATTCCAAATTTACATTTTCTAGGTCTCTTCAAAAATTTCCCAAATTCTTACCAATTTCCATGCCTAATCCACGCATACAATCTTGTATTTATCTAACAAACGGAAGGAGTTTACTAAACTTGATGCCTGATGAGAACCCCCCTTGAAATGCTCTCCAAAAATCGCCCATGACAATGAAAAATGGGTGAGAAATGGCATAAACCCGTCTTTAAAACATTCTTCCCATGCCTCTTCTGCACCTGCGATCCAATGGCCGCTCATGCGGCTCTGCACCTGCAGAAATTCCATCACAGGTGTGGCTCTGACTTGACCCAGCAAATTCCCACTCATGCGATCCCTTCTTTGCACCTTCGATTTCGCATGTGCGACCAATCTTCCGCACATGCGGCCTCCTCAGCTCCAGCTCCAGCCCCAATCTCGCCTTAGCCGCACCTACGGTCAAAGACTCGCAGGTGCAATTACACCAGATGACAGCAACCTTCAGCCTTCTCCAACTTCAAATATTGATCCGTGAATCACCCGGAATCCACCCGGGGCCCCGAGACCCTATCCAATCACACCAACCTGTCCCAAAACATGACACAGACTTGCTCGAGCCCTCACATCACATCAAACAATGCCGAAATAACGAACCACACTCAAATCCAATTCTTTAAGAACTTAGAATTTCAAACTTCTACATCACGCTGAAACCTATCAAATCAAACCCGATTGACCTCAAATTTTGTACACAAGTCATATTCGGCATTATAGACCTGCTCCAACTTCCGGAATCGCATCCCGACGTCGATATCAAAACTTCCACTTCCGGTCGGCTTCCTCAAAAACCTTGAAAATCCTATCTTTAGCCAAATGACTTCAAAATGACCTACGAACATCCAAATTCACTTACGATCACGCTCCCAACTCCAGAATCACCATACGAAGTTGCTCACGACTTCAAACCGCTGAACAACGGTCCAGAGCTCAAAATGACCGGTCGGGTCGTTACATTCTCCCTCACTTAAACCAATGTTCCTCCTCGAGCGTGCTAAGAATTGCTCTGGAGTTATCTGAAATCCTTGTTTAACATTTCGAGCACCTGCCCGTGCTACCACAACCTAGTCGAGCACAATAGCTTGATCAAATCTGGAGATTTCTTCTTTATCCATATAATAAGCTTAGAATTCATTCAAACACCTGAAATTTTCTCTAGCCAGGCCTAGTTTCAATATATAAGCACTGCATCAACTAGCACACGATATACCAGATCATAACGGCATACCCTTGCTGAATCGGCAGCATGCACCGCATAACTCATCATCTGACCACAATGACTCTCCCTGAACCTTAATAGCCAAGGTCCACGAATCCAATGCTCCCAATGCACCTCATAACAAATATACATACACCCTGCTATAATGCTGACGATACCACCACAACAGAGGAAATGTGCAAAAATTCATACTCAACTGCAGAGTTGACAAATCCTTGAATACCTCATCTTGACTAGAATCATCACTTCATTATCAACCTGAATAATGGTATTTGCTCTTTAATATACACTTCACATAACCTCATCGCACTGATCCCTGATCCGATAATCTTGTCTCACCCAATATGAATTGCTCAGACAACAAATCACCCCAAACATGGCCAACAGCCTCCCATGATATCACATCGCGCCAATGGACCATAACTCGAACATGATAATAAGAAACGACTCATGACGGAACTATTCAGCTCACGCAACTAATATGAATTCTTACCAGAAAATAGGGAATAAAACAGAAGAAAATAAATACATTTTAACCCTTCTCATCATCACACTGTTGTGACGTGCAACCCGGTCCAAATAACATACCTGTGGCGGCGTGCCACCCGATCCCATCATAAAACTCACATAAGGAAATATACATGGAGCTGAATTGCTCACTATTACAAATTACTGAATATCGATCACAAGTACGCTAAGTGCATAATACCATCCTGGGGAGACTGATAGAGCCGTAGGCGACATAACTCAAGCACAACTAAGGTACGATATATATATATACACGCTAGATCTCAAGAGCTATACTTATCACATAACATTCCCACTATGAGGGACCTCAACACATAGGAAATTATCAAGTTGTTTCACAACTCGCACGGCGCAATCACAATAACACATGAATTCGACGAAGATGGAATAACACTCGTTGTTCTAATACCTTTCCATGAGAAACGCTTTGCTGAAAGGAACATGCCTGGCTCATACAGAGTCCATAATCATATTTAAATCCATCCACAAACATCGAACCACCTTGCTCGCACCATCTAAGCTAATAGATTTTGCCTGTGTCCATATTAACCTACCTTCTCTCATAATACACGATAACAACCATCATCACCGGGACTAACACCCCATAATCCATAATCAACTGAATCGAACGCCCTCCAGGCGTAAATTCTCAATTTAGAAATATTGCACTTCTTTATACTCAGTCCAAATCTGAAATCCATCAAGTGACTACATGTCACACTTTATACAATCTTTCGCGGTCATTCTTCCACGACCTCCCACACAAGGAAACAAATCTACCCATCCATAATACCGAACATAGTAAGGCCGCAAAACACATCAAGAACCCATGACCAAGGTACAAAGCCTCTTTCACCGAATATCAATCTCAGGTGGCACTGAAGATAACACTAGCTTACTCTGAACTTTCAACTCACTTTGCGTTTCTCTTCCGAGCTCATGAAATCCTTATAAACATTGGACCTGAATCTCGATTCTTACTCCAGTTAGATACTGCTTCCCGCACCTAACATACCAACATGAGGTAGCGCAAGAATTCCATCATAACTTCCGAACCACCAATAGGGTGAACACTTCATCATATAGAAACTTTTTACTTGACTCAATTCAAGAGTACCATCTCAACACACGAGTGAATTCCCATTATCACCCAATCATGCAAATCCTTAAGTAGTAGTCTATACCACCATAACCCTTCCGGGGTCCGCCTACACATGATAGACCATAGCACTCAAATGATCCCACATGAGATCCGTTATGACGGCCGACAAGCCCCGCACACACACCGGCACAAAACACATGCATAACTAAATCACATCAAAGGAACCGATTAGTGCCGCAAATGTGCCATTTCAACCATGCTAATCAATTTATCTTCCTTTAATCGTATTCCTTCACGAGTAATAAAAACTTCCTTCAAGCCATAGCAAACTCAACCCTCACTCATCCTGAGTGGCCTTGATTCGCACGACTATGCTGCCTAAATCCCGCAATCCATCTCATGCCCTTCTGATAATCTTTCTACAATCCGAAATTTATTCCTCTCACTCCTGCAATACTATCGTGTATGCTGAAACATATCATAGAATATCCCAACCATCCTCTTTTTTCTAAGAAATTACTCTGCAAAAGCTCGATTCTCAGTCATACTGCTGGCTGAAACCCTAGCCCGGCAGGGCCAACTTGTGCACACATTCATCAAATCCCACACAAAATTATCATTTTACTCCATTCCCTTAGTTGAAATAACTCGCCGATACGCCGACAATCCGCAAACCCATGAGAATACATCCCTACAACCCAATTGCAGATGGTGGGACTCCCCCACATAGCCTGAAGCTAATCCTTGCGCCCTTCTAGACCCTGCCAAGATCCTTTCTCCTTTAATAACACGATCTTGCTCGTGCAATCCGTCCAATTCTTCGAAACTCTCTTGCTAGCACACCCTAAATACTCAAATTTTCTAGCATCATTCACACATTTCGCCTCCTACCGAATAGCCACTAGAACCCCTCTCCGAGTCCTTCCAACCCTTCCATTGCTAACTTACCCCCAGAAGATAACCCACCTGTGGAAATCACCCGCGGACACCTCCCAACGACGCTGAAATGCACACTCCTTGCGATTTCAATACCCCATCCTACGCCCTGCTTCTTTTACCAACTTACTAGTCTGTCTGCTCCTCATGGACATCTATTAAATGTGTGATAATAACTTCGAATTCCAAGCTGCGCTGCCGCTTCCGCACTTTGCAACTGCTCGACATCCGTTTCCTTCACCTGGCCTCCTAGAAATGGAACCACCGCCTAGCCTCACTCCAGGATCATTCTATGTAGCTCCCAAACCAGCAGATCACCACAATTTTAAGCTCTCCAAAGATCATCTCTTCCCTAGTTGCCTCCATTACCGCCCTCTATCCGGCACTGACCCACCGCACCTCACGATCTCTACCAACCGCATTCTTCAATCTTCATCTCAATACTCTGACCCCACGCAACCGAAGAACCCATAGCACCGACAAATTAAGACATTCCATTTGATAAATGACGATGATGACACGTCACAGGTGCATATCCCATCTCACTTGAAGAAACTAAGTCTTACTACCTTATCAACTCCAACCGGACCATTCATAACCCAAATTCCTTTCCTCTGCCGGCACAAAAGCACTGAAATCTCGAAATCACACTCTGAGAAGACCTCCCTTCAAACCATTCATCTCCCCCAACATACGAGCAAACGTTCTATCATCATATCGACACCACGCGACAATCAATTGCAACCATCATCACAACCCGAGCGCAACCTTAAGGCTCCCAGAAACACAGCTACTGAACTGAAATAACATATTACCCTTTTACAGTGCCATAACAAAAGCCACGACTAATTACACATGGAAGCATCTCAGATTGCATTCGTAGCACCATTTCCATTCCTCAAATTCTTGATCCATAGCAACCACTTCGCGACGCGTAAGATTGAGTAGGAATGAAAATATACATAAGCCTCAAAGGAATTAACTCGCACGATGAAGAATCAATAAGGGAAGTACTCCTAACAGCCTTGTAGCATCTTGAAGATAAGTAGAGACATCTCCGTACCGATCCGCAAGACTCTACTAGACTTTCTCATGACTCGTGAGACCTACGGGAACCTAGCACTCTAATACCATGTTGTCACGACCCAAAATCCATAAGGTCGTGATGGCGCCAGACATCAATGTCAGGCAAGCCAAATCATTAATTAATTGAAATAACTTTACGATTTTAACATTTATGAAAACATTTCCTTTCACATTATTACATAATAACCAAAAAAAAGATCTAATAATTAAAACAATGGCTTAAAGATTACATTTAAGCAATTATATCCCAACACATATCCCAAAACCCAGAATCACAAGTACATGAGCAATTTCTAAGAATTTATACAATCATTACAAGCCTGTCCGAAATACAACTGGACAAGGAAATTTAAATGAAATAGATACAGTGCGAAGGAGACTCGGTCAGCTGCGGATCACCTCCGGATGATGCAACTCGCTAAGTCTCCGAATCCTCCACATTACTATGAAAGTACCTGTGCAATAAAAATGCACAGCAAGTGTAGCATGAGTACAAAAACAACGTGTACTCAGTAAGTCGCCCGCCTAACCTCAGAGAGGTAGTCACGAGGGGTTGACTAGACACTCAGTAAGGTCCAACAATATAATATATGACAGAATATGATGAAGTACACTAGATATGTAGGACAGTGAGCAGCAAATACGTATCAAGTACAGAAATCCAGGTAACTACTGAGAATAAGCAACAATGTACACTTTCCTATCTCCCAAATACATGTCAAGCCAATATCAATAAGATAGTACAAAATAGTCATGCGCACACAAGGATAAGACAACCGACCGGAGTCGAAGGATCACTGAATAGTCATAAAGCTTACCCCGTTCGCGAATCATACCTGCGACTCGAGTGCTGACACATTTATACTAAATTACCATAAATCTTCCCCCGATCGCGAACCATACCTATGATTCGAGTGCTGACGCACTTATACTGAATATTATAAAGCTTCCCCCGCTCACGAATCATACCTGCGACTCAGGTGCTGACAATTAATACCAAATTACTATAAAGCTTCCCTCGATCGCGAATCATACCTGCGATTCAAGTGCTGACACACTTATACTGAATATTATAAAGCTTCCCCCGCTCGCGAATCATACCTGCGACTCGGGTGCTGACACATTTATACGTGATTATTATAAAGCTTCCCTCAATCGTGAATCATACCTGCGATTCAAGTGCTGACACACTTATACTGAATATTATAAAGCTTCCCGCGCTCGCGAATCATACCTGCGAATCGGGTGCTGACACATTTATACCAACTTACTATAAAGCTTCCATCGATCACGAATCATACCTGTGATTCGTGTGATGTCATACTTGAATATTGATAGTACAAGTCACGAGCCACTATGAAGTAAATTTCAAAAAACTGTGGTGAAGAATAAAAACAATATATATTTGAAATTTACATAAACAAAAATGATATCCTAAAATACCATTAAAAAGGTAGCTTCAATCTAGAACACCGGTATGTCTCAATGCAAGGCTTCATCTTCCACAACTACTCGACTCCAAGATCTGCACGCAAGGTGCTAAAGTGTAGTATGAATACAACTGGCCCCATATATTCAGTAAGTACCTTGACTAACATCAGTGAAATATCCATGAGGTTTTTAAGTCAGAGATACTCATTTTACATAACCAGTAGTGCATAATAACATATATAATAGAGAGATATATTCCAAAAAATGACAATTACATAATAAAGGACTTAAGTGATAAAGGTGCACAACTAAGGCAGGGGTGATAAACAAACTCTCTTACATAGACAGTTAAAGAAAATACAAATTGCACCAACCCCTCCCACAAACAATCATGCATCAAATAGTATGTGTGCTCAAATACTCATACATGACTATAAGCTTGTGCGCAACATAATCCGATTTCGTATTAGTTGTCAATTAACAAGTTCAAGAGAAATTTACAAGAATCCAATACATTAATGCAACATGAAAACTTTCTTTTTACATCAATCCGATACAGTACTGACAACTCAACCAAACATGAGATATCAACTCAACATGGTTAAATCCATTGTAACAACCAAATCATCAAAGAATAATAGAGGTATATATTAGCATGTTAGATGCAACCTAAAATCCATGTAAAAATTCATGGTAAATATAAAGAATTCACATGCATAGTCAAGAATGACCCCTCATATCACCGTATAAACATCATCAGGAGTTCCACCCTTATTTCGCTACTTGTGCAATATCATGAAATGTCACCCTTATTTTGTCAAATACGCATATAATCAACCTTATTTTTTCACATGAAAAAACCGGATAAACACCACCATTATTTCTCCCCATGCGCATGATAATAATTACAATCTTCTGGCGAAGACCGCGTGCCACAATATCAATCACAATCGCACGACAAAGACCACATCCGAACACCCAATATATCCACCCAACATTTCTACATGTGCCATATTTATAACAAAACAAGATAACAAATTATCATCAAGGGGCATATTCTCATAATTTATCAATAAATTTCACAGGAACATGGAAGTAATAAAGTGTGGATGTGTGATCAAAACATAAGACATGATTATGGCTAAATCTATTTAGCAAAGATTTCACAAATGCCCGTTTTGAATAATTAGGAAGATAATAATTTGATAACATGATCACTAGCATGAACGGATAACCTGCATGGTCATATAAAGGATGGAACATGTATCACAGAGAACACACATTAATATAAAGACACAACACAAGAACAACAAATAAGAGTGTGTATTGATAACATACATGTGACTACGTCTGAGACAAATACGACATATATCTCAAAATAGTTAATCGTGTTCAAAACAAGTCACCAATAGCCTTAACATTATCCCTAACATAGTTTATCATGCTCACATAGTCAATTAATCGAATAACACACAAAATCAAGTAGAACAAAAAACTAAAAAGGGATTAAAGTAATATGGAATCTACCCCGATGTCACGCCCCAACCTTGGGCAGCGCGACCGGCGCTAAACTGGGATATCCCTGTCAAGCAAGCCTACTCGATGCTTTGTACCCGACTTACCCATGAATAAAGTGAAGATGCATGCCATTTGTTAGACAATGAGAAGATTTCGTAAACATACTAGTTTCATTACAATTAGTTACTCCATTTATAATTCCCAGAATACATTACACATTCATAGTCTAGAAGTGGAAACATGTGAAATATATACAACATTTCTAGTTTGACTTTCCAAAATCACGATACAACCCACACTATGGCTACGGAGCCTCTAATGGATACAAAGAGTAATATGATGGTGTCGACAACAAGGCCCCAGATATACCTCAAAATACTGTACATAAGGAACAAAAGATACAAGACCCATATATGAAGTGGGGTTCTCCAAGTTAGTTGAGAAAAGAGTGTACCGCTATCACGGATTGATGTTGCCTCCTGTGGAACCACCTGCATCCATTAATGACTCACCGCCCCCGGCAAAAGGGGCGTTAGTACATATGGAATAGTACTAGTATGTATGATAAAAACCCTCTCCATGAATTGAGTAATAGTACAAAGAGAAAGAAACATGGAATCAATGAGAGCCTCAAACAATATTGAAGCATCAAATTAAGAGAAAGATAAATTTCCAAGTATATGTCATATTCTTAAGTTTGGAGATTTTTAGTGCCGATATACCACCGTGTTTTGAGCATGGATTCCGATCTCGGCCCGACCGGCTAAGCCATCTCACATGGAAACATCCAATCACAATACCACCATGTGCACGAAATAGCGTCCCATCTCAGCCCGATCAGCTAAGCCGTCTCACCATAATGCCATGTACATCGACATCACTTTCCACGGGAAATAATCTCATCCTAATAAAGGGAACAATCTCAACACATCAATATCATCCTAAGTAAAAGGAATAATCTCAACACATCAGTACGGGGATTTACCCCTCAATCACTTCTACACCGGCACGTGTCGTTTCGGGGTAAGGTCAACCTACCCTTCCTCGGTGAATAAATGATACTCCAAAAATGTTTATTATATAATATAGTTACAACTCATTTCATAATCTTTCACACATTCTTTTCATTTCATTGGCACTATTTGCCACAAGTGTAATATCCATTCTCAGCACGATGGACACATTTTATATCTCATATTCACTTCATTCACTTTCAAGAATCATCATAGATTATCAATAATAAGCACATTTTTAATCAAGACTTTACACATGTATATGAGCAATAAAAGTGTTAAACACGTTGAGTTTTCTTTCCAAGAATAAGGCTGTAACGACCCGGCCGGTCGTTCCGTGAGATTAGCCCCGTTTTCCCCATTTCTGATTTATATTTTATTTATTAGCCTATTTATGTTGTGTTGGGTCGGTTGGTTCGGGTTCGGAGTGGTCGTGGTGAGAACTGAGACACTTAGTCTCTTAAATTAGCTTAATAATTAAAAAGTCAAGTGGGAGTTGACTTATTGGTAAACGACCTCATAATGTGGATTTAATGGCTCGGATAGGTTCTTTAGGTGATTTGGGACTTAGTAGTGTATTCGGAATGTAGTTCGGATGTCCGGTGTAGAATTAGGCTTGATTTGGCGAAAGTTAGTTTTGGCAATTTCTGGTCGGCAGTGGAAAATAGGCTATCGGGTCGGAATGGAATTTCGGAAGTTGGAGCAGGTTTTTAATGTCATTTTGGATATGTGTGAAAAGTATTGGGTCAATCGGATGTGTTTTGGTTGATTTCAGCATCGTTGGCGAAATTTAGAAGTTTCAAAGTTCATAGGCTTAAATTTGATGTACTTTTTGTGTTTTTGCGTTGTTTTTGATCTTTCGAAGGCTCAAATAAGTTTGAATGATGTTATGGGTGTTTTGGTAGGATTGGTTGAGGTCTCAGGGGCCTCAGGTGTGTTTCGGATGCTCAAATGAGCACTTTCGGTCTTTGGGAGATTGCTGGTTTTCTTGTGTTTTAGCAGCAGTGGTTTCTTCATTGCGATCGCGTGAGTTTATCCGCGATCGCGTAGAGTAAAGTTGGAGGCATGCAGATTTTTTCTATGCGATCGCATAATGAGGTTTGCGATCGCATAAGTTGGGCAGCCAGAGCAGTGCAATCGCGTGGTTCATTGTGCACATGTGTAGAATAAAAAGTAGGACGCGTGAGTTTGTTGCAATTTTTCATCGCGACCGCGTGTATGGGTACGCGATCGCATATGTCATGGAGTCGAAGCTTCACGATCGCGTGGGGAATGGTGTGGTCGCGATGGGTAAAAATTTGGAGGCAGTAAGTTTATTCTTTGCGATTGCGCGGGTGGTCCCGCGATCACAATGAGTTAATATTTAGTGCTAGGCAGAATGTTTTGAAAGGCCATTTTTGCGAGTTTAGTCTATTTTTCCTTCATTGTTGAATGGGTTTGGAGCTCTTTGAGAGGGTTTGAAGAGGAAATGAAAGGGAATCACTTGGAGGCAAGATTTTCAACTTCATAACTCGATTCTATGTTGTTTTCTAAGTAATTAAACAGGTAATTTGTTGGATTTAAACCCAAAATTGGCGAGCTTAGGTGCATGTGAATTGGAAATTTCTTTTAATGATTTGAGTGGGAAATTGTGGTCCGAGTTGGTGTTCTTGCTATGTATAGAATCGTCGGAGGATGAGGATTCTAGTGATGTATATTTTATAGAATTCTGAGACATGGGCCCGGGGCTCGGGTTAGGCCAAAGTTCGAGAATTTGTGTCTAAATTGATGGTTTTCAATTGGGTTTTGTTCCTTTAGAGTATATTGATGATGTTAATATAGTTTTGGTTAGATTCAGAGAAATCAAGAGCCGGTTTGAGGCAAGAGTATCGCAGATTAATATTGTGGCCTGGTAGAGGTAAGTAATGGCTATAAATCTTGTCCTGAGGGTATGAAACCCGGACCTCATATTTCTCACTATTTTTAGAATGTCGTATATGTAGGATGACGAGTATGTGGTGTGCACTGATTTTTGTATTCGACTTGGTCCTCTCCGCGGCAACTATTGGGTTGTGTATTTTATTCTAAATCATATGTTAAATGGTGTTCTAAAATTATTGTTATATTTGGGCTATAAACCACGTTTGGGGCATCATGCCGACTTATTTAGACCCCTTGGGGGCTTTTCTGTTTTACTGCTACTTTCCTCACTATGTTGACTTATGATTTAGACTCAATCATGTTATGTTTAACTGATTTCGAAACTCAGCCTTATTTACACTATTTTGAGATATAAAATGTTGTTTTGTGTCGAGTACCCCGTTCTACTGATACGCCTGAGGGGATTTTGAGAGTTTCTGACTGAGTGAGGCCGAGGGCAAGATTGTGAGGATATGATATGCCACGAGGTGGCTTGATATTAGTGCTTGGGCTAAAGGATCCCCTCCGGAGTCTGTACACACCCCTAGTGAGCGTAGGTACCTACGGAGTGCGAGTGCCGAGTGACGAGTGATTGGGAGGCATGAGTGACAGTGAGGTTGCTCGAGGGGCTGATACTGAGTGACTATGAGGTATGCTGAGTGATGTTCTGCCCGAGGGGCGATTTATGATTCATGTTTTGGCCCAAGGGGTTACTTATAATTTATTTCATTTTACACTAAATTCTTCAGGTATTTTTATTTCTGAAATTGTTGGAAAACACATTTTTCGAAGGATTTTACTGAAGTTGGCTTTTAAGGCATGTTGATTTCATATATATATATAAATATATATATATATATATATATGTACCGTTGGAAAGGAAGGTTGTGCATATTGTGAACTGATTATTTGATATTATGTGTTTCTTACTACTTAGATTTGATTTATTTTCATTACTACTAAGTTAGCGTATTCACATTACTCCCTGCACACCTGTGTGCAGATATAGGTCCTGATACCGAGCGCTAGCCATCTATTCCGTCCGGAGCCAGAGTTTGGGACATAGAGGTAGCTGTTCAGCTTCCGCAGCATCTCTGTTTTCCCTTCCTATGTTGTACCTAGTTATTCGTCCCGAGTTTTTGTATTATAATAGTAGACTTTTTGGTATATTCCTTAGATTCTCATGACATGTTGACTCCGGGTTTTGGGATTAGTTTCAGACTGTTTAACTGTTTGTTTTTCTTAATAGATTTCATAATTTATTTACGTTGATGAAACGTTGAAAATGAGTTGGGAATTTGGAGAGGAACTGTAAATATGTGAGTGTTGGCTAGCCTAGTTCCACGATAGGCGCCATCACGGCCGGTTTAGGGTTTGGGGTCATAGCAAGTTGGTATCAGAGCGGCTGCAGAACCCTTAGGAACAATGTCATTTTTCTTGAAATTCTATCGTGCCATTTTGTTGATTCTTGAAATATAAACTTCTGTTGTTTCATTCTCTCACAGATGGTGAGGACTCGCGCTACTGATCAGGGTGATCAGCCACCAGCTAGACCAGCGAGAGGTCGAGGTCTTGGTAAAGGTAGGGGGCCAGCCCGTGCAAAAGCTAGGGCAGTACCAGTTGGTCCCCCTAGTGCTCATGATTAGATTTCCGCCGCAGATACTCCAGCGGAACATGCTCAAGCACCGGCAGTGCCTATTGTTATTCCGGGTCCTCAAGAGACCTTGGCTCAGATCTTTACTGTATGTACCACCCTTTCTTAGGCCGGGGGAGGCAGTCAGACTCTAGTTGTCCGGACACCTGAGCAGGTTACTCAGGTCCATCAGACATTGGGGGCGATTCCAGCCCTGCCGGTTGCTCCAGTTCGGGACTTCGTGGTTCCGACTATGCCAGAGGACGAGCAGCATAGACTGGAGAGATTTAGTAGACTTCAGCCTCCGACGTTCAGTGGCGCTGATGGCGAGGATGCCCAGGGTTTTCTGGATTAGTGTTAGAGGATGTTGCGTACTGTTGGGATTTTGGAGACCAGTGGGGTCTCGTTTACTACTTTTTAGTTTTTTGGTGTTGCTTTCACTAGGTGGGAGTCTTTTGAGAGGCGTAGGCATGTTGGTTCAGCACCCCTCACCTGGCCGCAATTCTCCACTATCTTCTAGGAGAAATATGTACCCCAGTCTCACATGGAGGAGTAGCACAAGCATTTTGAGCAGCTGCGTCAGGGGGAGCAATTAGTTATGCAGTATGAGATGAAGTTTTTAGAGTTGGCTCATCATGCCACTGAGTTGGTCCCTACTGATAGGGAGAGGATTAAAAGGTTCATGGATGGCCTCACTTACTAGATCCGCCTTTTTCATGACTCGGGAGAGGGTATCAGATGCTACATTCGAGCAGGTCATTGACATTGCTCGAGATATTGAGTCGGTTTTCCACTAGGAGCGGGAGGAGAGGGAGGCCGAGAGGCCTCTTGGATTGGGTGGTTCTAGTGGTGCTCCTTCCAGGGGGAAGTTTCAGCATGGTAGAGGTCGTTCATTCAGGCCTCCTCAGTCAGTCCGCCCAGCCTATAGTGGTGCATCATCGGGGCATGGTCCTCACGGTTCTCAGCCTGGCCATTCTTCATTCTGTGCCCTCCCAGCTTAGAGTGCAGCTCGAGCACCACCAGTTCAGAGATCCTCTATGCATGATTCTTCTAGTGGCCATTCAAGTTCCAGGGGTGTCTATCAGTCCTCGTCTCCAGCTCCAGGGAGTTTCTTTGAGTCCGATGAGTTTGGGAACATGTGGAGGAAGTGTCCACGTCATCCTGGTGGTTCTTCTAAATAGAGGGGCTAACCCTCGACTTCAGCTCCAATTACTTCACCATCCGCCCAGACAGCCAGGGGTAGTAGTCAGTCAGCTAGAGGCCGCCCTAGAGGGGGAGGTCGAGCACATGGAGATTAGGCCCGTATGTATGCATTTCCAGCCAGGCCAGATATTATGGCCTCCGATGCAGTGATTGAAGTTATTGTCTTAGTGTGTCACCGAGATGCTTTGGGAAGGTCGAGCACATGGAGGTCAGGCCCGTATGTATGCGTTTCCAGCCAGGTCATATGTTATGCCCTCCGATGCAGTTGTCATAGGTATTGTCTCAGTCTTTCGACGAGATGCTTTGGCTTTATTAAACCCTGGTTCAACATATTCCTATGTTTCATCATATTTTGCCCCTTTCCTAAATATGCCCCGTAATTCTTTAGTTAACTCTATTCATGTGTCAACTTCGGTGGGTGATACTATTGTTGTGGACCCTGTGTATCGGTCGTGTGTGATATTTGTTGGGGGTCTGGGGACCCGGGTGGACCTACTGTTACTCAGCATGGTCGATTTTGATGTGATATTGGGCATGGATTGGTTATCTCCGTGTCATGCTATTCTTGATTGTCACGCTAAGACCGTGACCTTAGCTATGCCAGGATGTCCGAGGGTTGAGTGGAGAGGTTCTTCTGAGTATGTGCCTAGTAGGGTAATTTCCTACCTGAAGGCCCAGTGCATAGTTGAGAAGGGGTGTTTATCTTATCTATCTTCTGTGAGGAATGTCAGTGGTGAGACTCCCATTATTGATTCGGTTCCAGTGGTCCGTGACTTTCCAGACGTGTTTCCTGCAGATTTTCCAGGCATACCACCTGATTGGGACGTTGATTTTGGTATTGACCTGGTGCCAGGAACCTAGCCTATTTCTATTCTACCTTATCGTATAGCACCAGCGAAGCTAAAGGAATTAAAGGAGAAGCTTCAGAAACTCCTAGATAAGGGGTTCATTCGGCCTAGTGTGTCACCTTGGGGTGCACCAGTGTTGTTTGTAAAGAAGAAGGAGGGTTCTACGCGTATGTGTATTGATTATCGACAGCTGAACATGGTTATGGTGAAGAACCGGTATCCCTTACGTCGTATAGATGACTTGTTTGACCAGTTGCAGGGTGCCAGGGTATTTTCCAAGATTGACTTGCATTCCGGCTATCATCAGTTGAAGATTCGGAGGCCAGACGTTCCGAAGACTGCTTTAAGGACTAGATATGGTCATTATGAGTTTCTGGTTATGTCTTTTGGCTGACCAATTTCCCAACAGTCTTTATGCACTTGATGCACAGTGTATTCCGTCCTTATTGAATTCTTTCATCATCGTGTTTATTGACGATATCTTGGTGTATTCCCAATCTCGGGAGAATCATAAGCAGCATTTGGGAGTTGTGCTTTAGACCTTGAGGGAGAAGAGATTGTATGCAAAATTTTCGAAGTGTGAGTTCTGGCTTGATTCGGTAGCGTTCTTGGGGCACATGGTGTCAAGAAAGGGTATTCAAGTTGACCCAAAGAAGATAGAGGCAGTGCAGAGCTGGCCTAGACCGTCATCAGCTACCGAGATTTGAAGTTTCCTTGGTTTGGCAGGGTACTATCGCCGTTTTGTAGAGGGATTTTCATCTATTGTCGCACCTATGACTAGACTGACCCAGAAGGGTTCTCAGTTAAGGTGGACTTAGGAGTGTGAGGAGAGCTTTCAGAAGCTCAAGTCAGCTTTGACTATAGCTCCGATATTGATTTTGCCCCAGGGTTCAGGTTCTTATACAGTTTACTGTGACGCCTCGAGAGTTGGCCTTGGAGCGGTTTTTATGCATGATGGTAGGGTGATTTCCTACACGTCCAGACAGTTGAAGATGCACGAGAAGAATTATCCAGTGCACGATCATGAGCTAGCAGCTATTGTCCACGCCTTGAAGATTTTGCGTCATTATTTATATGGAGTGCATTGTGAGATTTTCACTGATCATCGTAGTTTGCAGCTTCTGCTTAAGCAAAAGGATCTTAATTTGCGTCAAAAGAGGTGTTTGGATCTTCTCAAGGATTATGACCACACTATTTTATATCATCCAGGAAAGGTTAATGTAGTGGCTGATGCCCTGAGTTGCAGAGATGAGAGTTTGGGATTCTACCCTACCTTCCAATAGCAGAGTGTCCATTAGCACTTGATGTTCAGGCTTTAGCGGGTCAGTTGGTGAGATTGGATCTATCATAGCCCCCGCAGGTATTGGCTTGTGTATCCTCCAGGTTTTCTCTTTATGATCAGATTAGAGCATGCCAGTATGATATTCCACACTTGCTCATTCTTAAGGACAGGGTCCGTCGCGGTGATGCAAGAGATGTGGTTATTGTTGATGATGGGGTCATGAGGATGTAGATCCTTATTTGCGTGCCCAATGTGGATGGGCTTCGTGATCTGATTCTAGCTGAGGCCCATAGTTTGCGGTATTTCATCCATCCGTGTGCCGCAAGGATGTATCAGAATCTGAGACAACATTATTGGTGGAGGCGGATAAAGAGGGATATTGTTGAGTTCGTGGCTCGGTGTCTCAACTATCAGCAGGTCAAGTATGAGGACCATAGATCGGGTGGATTGCTTCAGAGATTAGATATTCCGGAGTCGAAGCGGGAGCGAATCACCATGGACTTTGTAGTTGGGCTCCCACGGACTTCGAGGAGGTGTGATGCTATATAGGTTATTGTGGATCGGCTGACCAAGTCCACGCATTTCATTCCTGTTGGTACTACTTATTCTTCAGAGCGGTTAGCTGAGATTTATATCAGGGAGATTGTTCGATTGCATGGGGTTCTAGTTTCTATCATTTCTGATAGAGATACTCAGTTCACATCTCAATTTTGGAGAGTCGTACAGAGAGAGTTGGGTACTCATATCAAGTTGAGCACGACATTTCATCCTCAGAACAACGGGCAGTCGGAGCGTGCTATTCAGATATTGGAGGATATGTTGCGTGCATGTGTCATTGATTTTGGGGGTTCATGGGATCAGTTTCCGCCACTCACGGAGTTTGCATATAATAATAGTTATCAGTCGAGTATCCAGATGGCTCCGTATGAGGCTTTGTATGGTAGGAGGTGCCGATCTCCGGTGGGTTGGTTCGAGCCGGGCAAGGCTAGGCTATTGGGCATAGACTTTGTTCAGGATGCGCTGGGTAAGGTGAATTTGACTCAGGAGCGGCTTCGCACGACACAGTCTAGGCAAAAGAGTTATGCGGACCGGAAGGTCCGAGATGTGTCTTTCATGGTTAGGGAGAAGGTGTTGCTGAAGGTGTCACCCATGAAGGGTGTTATGAGGTTCGGGAAGAGGGGAAATCTGAGTCCCAGGTTCATTGGGCCATTCGAGGTGCTTCATAGGATTGGGGAGGCGGCTTATAGACTTGCCTTGCCTCCCAACTTATCGAGTATTCATTCAGTGTTCCATGTTTCGATGTTCCGGAAGTATGTTGGTGACCCATCTCATGTTTTGGACTTCTGCACGGTTCAGCTCGAGGGTGATATGTTATATGAGGTAGAGTCAGTGGCTATTTAGGGTCGTCAGGTCAGAAAACTGAGGTCTAAGGATATAGCTTTAGTGAAGGTTCAGTGGAGAGGACAGCTGGTAGAGGATGCCACCTGGGAGACCGAGTGGGAGATGCGGAGCACATATCCTCACTTATTCGAGACTCCAAGTATGTTTCTACACTCGTTCGAGGATGAACATTTGTTTAAGAGGGGGAGGATGTAACGACCCAGCTGGTCGTTCTGTGAGATTAGCCCCGTTTCCGTTGTTTCTTCTTTATCATATGTTTCTTAGCCTATTTATGGTGTGTTGGGTTGGGTTCGGAGTGGTCGTGGTGAGAACTGAGACACTTAGTTTCTAAAATTAGCTTAATAATTGAAAAAGTCAACTAGGACTTGACTTATTGGTAAAAGACCTCGTAATGTGTATTTGATGGATCGGATAGCTTCGTTAAGTGATTTGGGACTTAGGAGTGTGTTCGGAATGAAGTTTTGATGTCCAGTGTAGAATTGGGCTTGATTTGGCGAAAGTTAGTTTTTGGTGATTTCCAGTCGGAAGTGGAAAATAGGTAATCGGGGTCGGAATGGAATTTCGGAAGTTGGATTAGGTTTGCAATGTCATTTTGGGTATGTGTGCAAATTTTCAGGTCAATCTAATGTGTTTTGGTTGGTTTCGGCATCATTGGCGAAATTTAGAAGTTTAAAAGTTCATAGGCTTGAATTTGATGTAATTTTGGTGTTTTGGAGTTGTTTTTGGTGTTTCAAAGGCTCGACTAAGTTTGAATGATGTTATGGGGTGTGTTGGTAGAATTAGTTGAGGTCCCTGGGGTCTCAAGTGTGTTTCGGATGCTCAAACGGGCACTTTCGGTCTTTGGGAGATTGTTGGTTTTCTGGTGTTTTTGCAGTATTGGTTTCTTCATAGTGATCGCTTGAGTTCATCCGCGATCGTGTAGAGTAAAGTTGGAGGTAGTCAGATTTGTTCTATGCGATCGCGTAATGAGGTTTGCGATCGCATAGGTTGGGCAGCCAGAGTTGTGCGGTCGCGTAGTTCATTGTGCGATCGCGTAGAAGAAAAAGGGGGGCGCGTGTGTTTGTTGCAATTGTTCTTCGTGACCTCGTTTATGGGTACGCAATTGCATAGGTCAGGGAGTCGAAGCTTTCGATCACGTGGGGAATGGTGCCATCGAGATGGGTAAACATTTGGAGGAAATAATCTTGTTCTTCGCGATCGCGTGGGTGTCCCGCGATCGCAGTGAGTTAATATTTAGTGCTGGGCAGAATATTTTAAAAGGCCAATTTTTTTGAGTTTAGTCTATTTTTCCTCCATTGTTGAACGGGTTTGGAGCTCTTTAAGAGGGTTTGAAGAGGAAATCAAAGGGAATGACTTGGAGGTAATATTTTCGACTTCATAACTCGATTCTATGTCGTTTTTTAAGTAATTAAACCGGAAATTTGTTGGATTTGAACCCAAAATTGGGGAGGTTAGGTGCATGAGAATTGGAAATTTCTTTTGATGCTTTGAGCGGGCAATTGTGATCCGATTTTGGTGTTCTTAGTATGTATAGAATCGTGGGAGGATGAGGCTTCTAGTGATGTAAATTTTATAGAATTCCGAAACTTGGGCCCAGGGCTCGGGTTTGGCCAAATTTCGAGAATTGTGTCTAAATTGATAGTTTTCGATTGGGTTTTGATCCTTTAGCGTATATTGATGATGTTAATCTGGTTTTGGTTAGATTCGGAGCAATCAGGAGCCGATTTGAGGGGCAAGAGCATCGCAGATTAGTATTGTGGCCCGGTAGAGGTATGTAATAACTATAAATCTTGTCCTGAGGGTATGAAACCCCGGACCTCGTATTTATCACTGTTTTTAGAATGGTTCACATGAAACCCCGGACCTCGTTTTAAAATTTCCTTGAGTAATGAACTCTAACCGAATCAATTCTAGCAAAACATCATCGAAGGAAATCAAGCAATACCATAGAAAGTAATCCTAATCAATAAAGTCTCGATCTTTGAAGAATTCTCCAAATGTCAACCCGGGCCCCGTGAGTCCAAATATATGATTAGACTCCAAAATCATGTCTAGATTCGCACCCATATTTCCAAAATACACTATCTTAATATAACAACCTGGCCCGTCGTTCCGTGTGATTAGCCCCATTTTCCCCAATTTCTGCTTTATCGTATATTGCTTAGCCTATTTATGTTATGTTGGGTCAGTTGGTTTGGGTTCGGAGTGGTCGTGGTGAGAACAGAGAAACTTAGTCTCTTAAATTAGCTTAATAGTTGAAAAAGTCAACCGAGAGTTGACTTATTGGTAAACGACCTCGAAATGTGGATTTTATGGCTCGGATAGATTCGTTAGGTGATTTGGGACTTAGGAGTGTTTTCAGAGTTAAGTTTTGATGTCCGGTGTAGAATTAGGCTTGAATTGGCGAAAATTAGTTTTTGGCAATTTCCGGTCAACAGGGTAAAATAGGCTATCGGGGTCGGAATGGAATTCCAGAAGTTGGAGCAGGTTCTTAATGTCATTTTGGATATGTGTGAAAATTTTCATATCAATCGGATGTGTTATGGTTTGTTTCGGCATCATTGGCGATATTTAGAAGTTTCAAAGTTCATAGGCTTGAATTTGATGTAATTTTGGTGTTTTTGCATTGTTTTTGGTCTTTCGAGGGCTCGAATAAGTTTGAATAAGGTTATGGGATGTGTTGGCGTGATTGGTTGAGGTACCGAGGGCCTCGGGTGTATTTTGGATGCTCGAACGGGCACTTTTGGTCTTTGGGAGATCGCTGGTTTTCTGGTGTTTTAGCAACAGTGGTTTGTTCGTTGCGATCGCCTGAGTTCATCCGCAATCATGTAGAGTAAAGATTGAGGCAGGAAAATTTGTTCTACGCGATCACATAATAAGGTTTGCGATCGCATAGGTTGGGCAGTCTTGAGCAGTGCGGTCGTATGGTTCCTTGTGCAATCTCATAGGTGTTCTGAGGTGCGTGAGAGGGATGGATGTTTAAGCTATGCGAACGCGTGTGTTTGTATGCGAACGCATAGAGTGTATTTGGACTATGCATGGCGAACGCGTAGCTGGAAACGCGATGTCACTGAAGAAATCTATAGTGGTGGGCAGTGTTTTATAAAAGGCCATTTTTGCGAATTTAGTCTATTTTCCTCCATTGTTGAGCGGGTTTGGAGCTTTTTGAGATGGATTGAAGGGGAAATCGAAGGGAAACACTTGGAGGTAAGATTTTTGACTTCATAACTCGATTATATGTTGTTTCTAAGTAATTAAACCGAAAATTAGCTGGATTTAAACCCAAAATTGAGAGGTTAGGTGCATGAGAATTGGAAATTTCTTTTGATGATTTGGGTGGGAAATTGTGGTCCGATTTTGGTGTTCTTGGTTGCTATGGAATCGTGGGAGGATGAGGATTCTTGTGATGTAAATTTTATAGAATTCCGAGAAGTGGGTCCGAGGCTCGGGTTTGGCCAATTTCGTGAATTGTACTTAAAATTGATAGCTTTCAATTGGGTTTTGTTCCTATAGAGTATATTGATGATGTGAATCTTGTTTTGGTTAGACTCGGAGCAATCGGGAGCCGATTTGAGGGGAAAGAGCATCGCAGATTAGTATTATGGCCCGGTAGAGGTAAGTAATGGCTATAAATCTTGTCCTGAGGGTATAAAACCCCATACATTGTATTTTCTCACTATTTTTAGAAGGGCACACATGTCGGATGACGAGTATGTGGCGTGCACTGAATTTTGGATTGGACTTGGTCCTCTCCGCGGCAACTATTGAGTTGCATATTTTTACTCTAAATCACATGTTAAATAATGTTCTAAAACTATTGATATATTTGGGCTATAAGCCATGTTTGGGGCCTCGTGCCGACTTGTTTAGACCCCTTGGGGGCTTTTTACTGCTATTTTTGACACTATGATGATGTATGATTTACACTCAGTCATGTTATGTTTAACTGATTTCGAAACTCAGCCTTATTTACACTATTTTCATATATAAAATGTTGTTTTGGGTCGAGTACCCCTTATTAGTGATACGCCCGAGGGGCTTTTGAGAGTTCTGATTGAGTGAGGCCGAGGGATCTGATTGTGAGGATATGATATGCCACGAGGTAGCTTTATATTAGCTCTTGGGCTAAAGGAGCCCCTCCGGAGTCTGTACACACCCCTAGTGAGCACAGGTACCTACTTAGTGCGAGTGGCGAGTGATGAGTGATTGGGAGGCATGCGTATTAGTGAGGTTGCCTGAGGGGCTGATACCGTGTGACTGTGAGGTATGCTAAGTGATTTTCTGCCCGAGGGGCGATTTATGATTCATATTTTTGACCGAGGAGCTACTTATGACTTATTTCATTTTACACAAAATTCTTCAGGTATTTTTATTTCTGAAATTGTT
>ML392814.1:0-14505 GCA_005239525.1 Nicotiana knightiana
CTATTTTAAAATGGAATAATTTACTCTTAATATATCACAACTGCATCTATGTTATGTGGTGGAGTACACGTGCTTTAAAGTTTTTTACTACTAAGATTAATTTTTTTTCCATTTATTGCAATCTTCACATTTCTTTCTCTGTTCTTTCTCTCGCCCCCATTCCTGCTTCACCAGACACTATTTCTTTCTACCTCCAACAGAAAATTTTGACTTCCACTATTTTTATCTATCATCGCATCTACCACCTCCATTTTTCCCCATAATCATAGGACTTTATTAAATTAATACAAACATAATTCCAAATAATGCTGATCAATTAGAGTACAACGTAAAAGAAAGGCAGATCTTTAATCCTCGAGAACTTATCAGAGCAAAAAAATAAAAACAAAATTACAATCACTATCGTCATCGGAAACAAAAATGTTGCCGGTGGTTTAATATTCTCAAGTTCTGGAGTACTCTCAAACTATCATTATCTTCATATTTTTATTTAAAGTTAGTAGTTTTTATTAGGTTGTTATTTATGCTGCAAAAGGGGGATATACGGGTAAAAATAAAAGTGGAGGAAGATGAAAATGGTGAGTTGGACTCCATTTTTTCGGGCAAGGAGTTCGCCAGAGTTCTCGTGAGAATCCTTACAGCAACTGAAAAAAATTAAATGGTTTCGAGATTGTTTTATTAATAAAATATAACTAATTGTAAATATACAATGGTAAATAACANAGTTCTAGGCTTAGTTTATGGGTAGTGATTTCCAGTGGGATACCTGTCAGATCGATATGGGACAGAGCAAAGAAATCCATGTTAGCTAAAAGGAATTGAGTGAGTTTTTTCCTGAGCTCGATGGTTAACCCCGTTCCCAGGTATACCTTTCGTTCGGGCAGATGCTCGATCGGTATGACCTGTTCCAGATCTTCGACCGTTGACTTGGTGGCATCAGAATCATCGGGAATTATGAAGTATTGAGGGATCCAATAGTCGTCATCCTCGTCGATCCTTTCTTCTCCGATTGGGTCGAGGCCGGTGTTTGTGGTTGCTATTTGGCCTCTTGTTTTCCCTTCGAATATGATCCCTTTGTTGATGAGAGAGCCTATACCGGTATCACTTCGTCGACCGCAAACATCTCCTTGGTGGCGGGCTGCTCCCTGTAAATCATTTTGACTATCTCTGGTGTCGGGAACTTCAGAACCTGATGAAGGGTCGAGGGTACTCCCCTCATATGGAACTTTGTTTCTTGGATGGTTCGGGCCACGTTCGCTGGCAAGGTTATTTCGCCTTTGGTGGTTTTGCATGCCATGTTGAAGCCGTTAAGTACTCGGGCTGCGGGTACAACTTGATCCTGTAGGCCGAGCTGTTCTACGACCCTGAACGAATAATGTTGGCCGAGCTACCTAGATCAATCAAAACACGTTTAACTTGAGTTTTATTCATAAGAAAAGATATTACCAGTGCATCATTGTGGGTTGTAAGATCCCCTTTCCATCCTCATCGTTGAAAGACAAGGTCCCTTTCGGTACATAATCCCGAGTCCTCTTTTACCTCGTGATTGACAGCTTGGTGCACTTAAATACGGGCCCCTGAATCATGTGGATCACGTGCTGCGACTCCTCTTGCTCATTCCGTCTTTTTGAATCTCTATTCTTGAAGTGGTTCTTAGCCTGATCTCTTAAGAACTCTCGAAGATGCCCCTCGTTGCACAAACGGGCTACCTCCTCCCTCAGATGTCTGCAATCTTCTGTTCTATGACCATGGGTGCCATGATACTTACACGTTTGATTAGGGTTTCTCTAGGCCAAATCATTCACCAGAGGTCGAGGCCACCTGGTGTCTTTGATGCGCCCGATGGCTGATACAATAGCTGACTCATCAACGTTGATATTGTATTCCGATAGTCGTGGTGCTTCTTTGGGCTCGACATTCCTGTAGAAACCACTCTTACTCATGAGCCCTCGAGAGCTCTATCCTCGATCATTACTTCTATCACCTCGAACGGCGTTGCGTCCAGGCCCGTTGTTTCTCCGATATCTATCGTATGGCTGATACCGATATCTGTTTGACTGTGGTTCCCAATAAATATCCCTTTTAACTTTGTCGATGGTCCTGATAGGATAAACGAACCCGGAAGGAGTTCCCAACTGGTCGTCTTCGACCCTAATCTTTGATTGGTACCGATTATGCATATTGGCCCAGGTGACAGCTGGATATTCGATCAAGTTATGCTTTAACTGTTGTGAGGCCACCGAGCTTATTATGTTTATCCCTTGAGTGAAAGATTGAACGGCCCAATCATTGTCAATCGGGGATATATCCATGCGTTTCCATTTGGAATCGAGACACGAACTCTCCGAGCATCTCGTTGTCTTTATGCTTCACTTTGAAGAGGTCTGACTTCCTAGTCTCGACCTTTATGGCTACGACGTGTGTTTTAACAAAGGAATCTGTGAGCATGGCAAAAGAATCAATAGAGCTGGGTGGCAAATTATGGTACCATATCATCGCCTCCTTTTATAAGGTCTCTCCGAATTTCTTCAGCAGTACGGACTCGATCTCATCGTCCTCTAGATCGTTCCCCTTAATTGCGTATGTGTAAGAAGTGACATGTTGTTGGGGTCAGTAGTTCCATTATACTTGGGAGTTTCTGGCATGCGAAATTTCATTGGAATGGGGTTAGGATCCGCGCTCGGGGGAAGGGATTTTGCACGAACTTCTTTGTATCAAAACCCTTCAAAATCGGTGGTGTCCTCAAAATTTGATCAACTTTGGAGTTATATGCTTCCACTTTATTGTCACTTTCTTCAATCTTCTTCTCCCCCGATTCAATTCGCTTTGTCAGCTCCTCGAGCATCTTCATGATAGCGTGGTCAGTCACTGATTCATTTTTGTTTGATCTTCCTGGCACCGGTTCGGCCCTATGAACAACCTGCTATGATGGCTCGGCCTGCAAAATTTTGAATATTATTCGAAGGCTGATTCCGCCTTCTTCGCCGCCCTGTGTGTTCTGACCGGCTGATCGAACGTCTCTACAGAAGCTAATTTTGGGGTCAACAGCTAGATTTGCATTAATGGCAATATGGGAACTGATGTCGATGGGGTCTACAACCGGAACTCCATCGATGTCAACTGGAGGCACTTCGTTCCGTGGGGCCGCTATGTTGTCATTTTCTCCATGGAAACCAAGGCCATTGTCGATGTGTGTGAGTACTGTTGGGAGTTAGACATGCTGATCCTGGAATAAGAAATGCTTACAAGAACAAGTGTAAAACAGTATGTGTTATGAAAATTAATACCAAGCAATCACTATTATCCTTATCCCAACGGTGGGCGCCAAACTGTTTACCCTTAAAATTGGATAACAATTAAATTTATAAGTGGTTTTAAGGATATATAATTTAACTTGGCACAAATTGAGAAATATGAAAACTGATATTAGAAATTGACTGTAAATAGAAATAAAGCAAGAAAATGTAATGTGCAGCTTTGGCCCTCGAGCTAGATCGTCCTCGAACAAAATGAGTATGCTATTGAAAAGTATGAATTGAACAACAAAGTATGGAAGCTTAAGAGAAAAAATATAATGTATTGCTTCGTTCTGCGTGAATGTCATGATTACAAAATAATTAGAACTCCCTTTATATAGAAGAGGAGTTCTACTTATAATACAATTCTAAATACAGTAAGAAAATCCCATGACAGGCTGATTAACCGGCTTTGACTTGATACGTGCTGAGATTTCCGCCGTGATCCTCGCTCGATTTCGGATATTTTGTCTTACCGTTACTCGGTCAAGTAAACCTCCTTCGATCTTACTTGACCTCGGTTTCACTCGGTCTCGATCTTGGTTGAACATCATCCTGGACCGTCCACGAGTTAAGGGTTCAACAACAAGACTCCATATTGAGGCTCAATATAATACGAGGCCGAACTGTGGCCTATCATGATCCAACCCGGATTAGTCACAAGAAGGGCAGACCCGTTCTGACCGTATATAGATAGTCCCCTCGTTTCTCAGAAATAAGATGATGAGAAACAACATGAATTTCCGAGCTCCATCTTTCGGAGTGATGAGGATTTTAAGAATATAGGTGCGCACTATATTACCATCTAGCTTGACTCCATCAAAATTTTCCTATGACAACAACTTATAGAACAAACCATGGTTAATTCTATTATCACAAGAAAATATTATTCAGTTTACAATTGTTCTTAACAAATTTTATACCTTAAAAAGTCTTAATAATAACATCGTTATTTGAAGAAAATTCACTTCACAAATCAAAAAAAAATTGAAGAAAAATATAAATGAGAGAAATGATAAAGAAATTAGTTAGAGGATGATTGTTGTTCGTAAAAAATTGAGATAGGAGAAAGGTAAGGACAAAATGTGAATTTTAATTTCATAGAAATTTTAAAACTCAAGAATGAACCAAAAAAGAAAAGAAAAAAGGGAGAAAAGAATAAACATAAAATAAAGAAAAGATAAAACAATAAAAGAAGAACAACAAATGAAACCAAAAAGAAAAGACGGAAAAGGAAGACAAGAAACAGAAAAAAAAAAAGATAAAAATTACCAACACTTTTATTTTACTTGTTAGTTGGGTATGATTAGGTCAAGCTGTACTTTACATATTTTAAAAGGATATAATCATAAAGTTGATAGTGCATAATCTTTTTTCTTTAATATCGGGACCATTTCCTCAAATAACGATGTTATTATTAAGCATTTTTAAGGTATAAAATTTGTTAAGAACAATTGTAAACTGAATAATATTTTCTTGTGATAATAGAATTAACCATGGTTTGTTCTATAAGTTGTTGTCATAGAAAAATTTTCTGGTCGTACAAAGGGCTTATACTGGTTTCTTTGAGCCAATTGTCCGATTTGTTCTGTTTCAAGATTTTTCAAATGTATATATACTAATAAAGTGGCAGAAAAAGAGTTGCATTATATTATTTGCAAGAGAACAGTAATAACAAGAGTAATTCATAAGGCAAACTAATGAAAACTGAATAATATTGGTCCGAGACAGAAAAATAAAAAAAGATACAATATCACTTGTTTCTAAGGAAATTGCGTAAGTACCCCTTGTCAAATCTTGTATTCATGAATGTGAGAAGAAGATAAAGACGCATGCAAGAGAAGAGAGAATTGGAAATTTTTAGAAGCTTTTCATTCCAAAACTAACGGATACAAAATGACCCTTTAACCGTTTTATACTGACCTCTAACTCCAACTAACAATTAACTCTAGTTACAAATATACTAACTCTACTTAGATTAAGTTATTACATCCTTTACACCCCCCTCAAGCTAGGAGCTATGAAGATATTCTTCATTCTTAGCTTGGAAACCAAATAGTCATGTTGTACCCGGCTAGTCCCTTAGTGAGAATGTCAGCCTGCTGCTCTGTTGAATGGGTCCGGGTTTTAGCGGGCTTGGGTCAGGCTGGCCGGGCTTGGGTCAGGCTGGCCGGGCTAAAAGGGTCCGGGTTCTGGCGGGCTTGGTTCAGGGTGGTCCTGGGCCAAACGGGCCTAATGGATGGAACCGGCCCATTGTGGGCCTAAGCGCACATGGGCCCGGGCTAAGTGGGCCGGGCCCACAGGCCTAACGGGCCTTAACGATCCGGGCTATTTTTTTATTCAAGGAAATGCCTTATAATTTTTATTAATACGACATTTAAAAAAATGACAATATATTTCTTAGTCTTCCTCCCCTAAATGGAATGAGCACAACAAGGTACTAATACCACCATTAAAAGGAAAAAAAAAACTAATCAAGATGTGCCAAAATACAAGTTACATATTATCTTTAACAAATTTAAAAAATCCTTCAAGGTTCGGAGGAATTTCCGTTGGTGGTGGCGAAAAGAAGTTTGTTCATCCCCGCTTCCGGGCGAAGCAACATCCTCCGCAAGTTCCTCTAGCATTTCTTCATAAGCTTCGTCTATCTCCGATTGTGATTCAAGTAGTCCAAAATTTCTTCTTTCCGAACGGATCCAATCTCCGAAGAGTACTGATTTTTCCAAGCTCTCCCTCATAGACGCTCTACGATCACCGATTTGAAGTCTCGCTTGATTGAAAGTGCTCTCCGATGCCACTGTTGAAGCTTGAATACTTAAAATAACTCGAGTCATCCTTGAAAGAACCGGATAGTGTTTTTCTTTTTCCTTCCACCATTCCAAAACATTGAAGGTGCCATCAGGATTCTTTGTTTCAAGCCCCTGCGACAAATAAGCTTGAAGCACATTTAGTTGTGAACTATCACAAATATTATCACCTTGAGAACCCCTGAACCCCGTCCAAGAACTAAGTGTTTTTAGTCCTGCAGATCTTTTAGATGACTGCGAGCTAGACGAGGTAGGAGTTGGAATATTTGGTCTAGCATGATCTAATGCAACTTGATAAGCATTATAAATTGTTTGACCATTTATTTTAATTGANTGGGGGATAGGGAAAAAATATTTTATAAACTTATCTTTCATATCATCAATAGCACGGTGGTAAACTACCCCACCCTCTAAAACTTGAATAAATAATTCTGCAAGTGATGAAATATTAACTAAACAGTTAGAAATAGTAGCATAATATTGCCTAGATAATATATTTTTAGCAACATGAAAATGTTCTAAAAAATCTAGAAGAATTTTAACATTAGCCAAATCTTGATTTGTAAGGTGCTCATCATCATCATCAACATCACCAACAACATGAGCATTATATTGTCACGACCCAAATTTCACTTTGTTGGGTATCATGGTGGCACATAGTCTTAGGGAAGGGAAGCCTAACATTTACACTGAACAACAATTGTAACGACCCGGTCCGTTGTTACGTAGAACCTGCATTATAATTAATATTCCTGACTTGTCATAGGTTGGTTATACTGTTATTTATGTGTTAGATTTGGTAGGCTTGAAATCGGAATGGTTGTAGTGAGAGTTTAGTCGCTTAGTCTTTAAAAATAGTCTTAAAGTTGGAAAAGTCAACTAATGACTGACTTATCGGTAAACGACTTGGGAATGCGGATTTTATGGTTCAGATAGCTTTGTTAGGTGATTTGGGACTTAAGAGTGTGCTCCGAATATTTTTGTGATGTCCGGTGTAGAATTAGGCTTGAATTGGCGAAAGTTAGTTTTTGGATATTTCCGGTCGGCAGTGAAAAATAGGCTATCGGGTCGGAATGGAATTCCAGAAGTTGGAACAGGTTCGTAATGTCATTTTGGATATGTCTTCAAAGTTTCAGGTCAATCGGAGTTGTTTTGGAATCATTGGTGGATTTTAGAAATTTCGAAGTTCTTAGGCTTGAATCCGATGTAAATTTGGTGTTTTGATATTAGTTTTGGTGTTTTGAGAGTGCAACAAAGTTTGAATTATGTTATGGGATATTTTGGTAACTTTGGTTGGGGTCCCGAGGGGCTCGGGATTGATTTCGGTTGGTTAACGGGCATTTTTGGACTTAGAGAATTGTTGGTTTTCTGGTTTTGGTGCAGCAGACATTTACTCTCTGTGATCGCGTAAGCAGATCCGCGATCACATAGAACACTCTGAGGGCCAGGCAAAAATTGTGCATCGCGATTGCGTGAATAGGGTTGCGATCGCGTAGGTTTGGAAGAAGGTGAAGTGTGATCGCGTGAGCTAGGTCGCGATCGTGTAGAGCTAACNTGGACAGAGAGCTTTGGGGACGATTTTTGAAGAGGGAAATCATTGTTCTTCATAGAGGTAAGTGTTTTGGACCTTAAAACTCAATTATGGATGGTTATAGAACATAATATCAGTGTTAAATTTGCGAAAATCAGTAGAAAAAGGTGGGGTTAGGGCTTGAGATTATGAGACCTTTAGGGATTGATTTGAGGAGTCAAACGAACTCCAATTTTAGTGTTATTTATACGTACGGACTCGTGGGATGATGAAGAACAGTTTGGTATAAAAATTTCTTAGTTTCGGGACGCGGGCCCGGGGGTCGGATTCTGACCAAATTCGGGTTTTGAGCTAAATTGATAGTTTTCGATTGGAATTCACTCCTTAAGCATAATTTGATGATAAAAATCTGAACTTGGTAGATTTGGAGCACTCAGAGGCCGGATTTAGAGGCAAAGGCACTGCGGAATAGTATTTTAGCCGATTTTGAGGTAAGTAACGTTTCCAAACTTGGTTCTAAGGGTTCGAAACCCCGAGCTAAATGATTTATGGCTATTGTTGAGGTGACGCACATGCCAAGTGACGAGCGTGAGGGCATGCACCGAGTAATTGTGGCTTGGCTTATCCCATGGCACCCTTTAGTGATTATTCCATGATGATATATGTGCTTCTATTAATGTGGTAATTGTGAACATGTTAGAAATCATGTTAAGTATAAAAGCTAGGCTTCACACCGGAAATGCTGAGACCCAACTGGTCGTATATTACTGTCTCATTTTATGATTAATTGATGTCATATACTCAGTCCTGTTAGAACATATCATTTTTTATCTCAGTCTCAGTATTTTTAATTACATGCATACTTATCATTGTTTCGGGCTGATGGAGGCATTTGTGATCCATGTGAATGAGACTGAAGAGTAATGACTGAGTGAGGTCAAGAGCCTGTTAGTGAGGAAAATATGAGAATGGACTGCACACTGCAGCGATATTTAAATCATGCCTTCGTTGACTTGATATGGCGCTTGGGCCACTAGGGCCCCTCCGGAGTCTTTACACCCCTGTGAGCGCAGTGATATTGAGGGATGGATCTTCCCTGTGCATGGATCTTCCTTGGGCATGGATCTTGTCCGAAGTCGATGTTATGTGAGGGATGGATCTTCCCTGGGCATGGATGTTGTCCGAAGACGATGTTATGCGAGGGATGGATCTTCCCTGGGCATGAATCTTGCCCGAAGCTGATGTTATGAGAGGGATGGATCTTCCCTGAATATGGAAATTGTCTGAGTGTTGTATTCCGGAGATGGATCTTCTCTGTGGGGGATGGATTGGCCTTTTTCCTCAGTACATAGTGACTACCGCCACCGGTGTTTATGCATATTCCGGGATGGAACTTCCCTGGGCTTGAGAGCCATATATAGTACTGAGTGGACTTCTGTGGGAGAGTTGTGAGCACTCTGTGCATATCCATACTGGTTCCACAGCATATATTTTATGATGGCATGTAGATTATACTGGCATACTTGGCATATTTACTCATCCTGATAAACTGTTAGCATGTCTAAATTTTGTATATTATTTGTTGTGGAAATTTTGAGGTTTTGTCTGTCACTACTTCTCAGTCCATAGTTTGTGTTCTTTACTTCTGAGTTGGTGAACTCACGTTACCCCTTGCACCTTGTGTGCAGATCGAGGTACACCGGGACTCAGTAGCGGATATTGAGCAGCGTTCGGCGTCTCTATTGGAGTTGTCGAGGTAGAAGCTGGCGATCGCAACCTCGTCTTCTCTTTCTTTATTCCACCTATTGCATTTATTTTGAGACAATGTTGTCCATTTCTCCTTTTCTTTGCTTTATGTTATAGTAGCTCATGATTGAGTAACACTGGATTCGGGGTTGGAGGTTTAAATTTAGTTCTTGAAATATTGTTTTAACTTCAGATTCTTAGTTTTATTAATAAATTCGTTTAAAAACGTATCTTTATTGGAATTTGAATTTAGCTTAGTGTAGTATGAGCACACCACAGCGGTGCCCATTACGTATCAAGACTAACCTCGGTGAAGTAATGACGAGGACTAGTCAAGACACTACCGGTCTGATAAGTAAAAAGGCATAGATGTATAAATGACCGAACCAAAATATCTATCTAAAGATTTCTCAACGAAATTAACGATACGATCAAATAATACAGAAAAAAATTCAATAATCACGATCAACAGACATCATAATAGAAGTACGCAAAGAAAATGGAAAGGATGCAATCCAAAGGGCGGGAATTACAACCCAACAAAAACACAATCAACTCAGCAATGCATCAATTTATTCACGTCAGGCCTTAGTCGATAACTCAATAACACTGATCAAACCTTCGAGTGAAAACCTTTAAATCGTGAGTTTATTTTGAAGGCTTTAAAGATGTAATCATTTCGAAGTAGATAAATTTCTTCTTTGAAACATACTTTCTCTGAATGTATTTATATATTTTTATAAAGATAAATCTTAACAACATACTCTCTTCAAAATTACGTGGTGTTCAAATATACTTTCCCAAATACTGCTCTTTTAAATATTATCAAAATGCGTGATGTTCAAAATATATTTTCCCAACTACTGATCTTTCAAATATCATCAAAATACGTGATGTTCAAAATATATTTTCCCAAGTATTGTTCTTTCAAATATCATCAAAATACAAGATGTTCAAAATATATTTTCCCAAGTACTGCTCTTTCAATATCATCAAAATACGTGATGTTCAAAATATATTTTCCCAAGTACCTCTCTTTCAAATATCATCAACAAAAACGAAGACCTCATCAGTAGACACCCGAATCACCAAATCACAGCTAACACCACCGGGCACACATCCCGCAAACTGAACTAAAGAAGCACATAACGAAATGGCTGAGTGGGAAAGATAGAAGCATATATAAAGGATGCCATCCTGAATTACCAAAAGCAATATAACAAGAGAGAAACAAAGCATATGAACAAATCAGAAGGATGCCATCCTGATAAAAAATTCCACTACGGTACTTAGCCCGGTCCAAACATGTCAAATCACAAAGAATCATGAGGGTCTCACCCTCAACTCTACGACATATGTTGAATATATATCATACCAATAGAGATCTCCCGCTAATTTGTCTCGGCTAACAAAATCGTAGCGCTCACTTAATCATATCTCAATGGAGTATCAAATCACAGCTCGAAAACAAAATATTCAGGAGAATTACATAAAGCTTACCACGAAGGACGACATGGAGTCACTTCCAGTTTCACCACTAGCATGGATGAATAAAACAATGATAGACACGGCTACTACTCATAGAATCTCCTAACAGGAGCAAGCACAAAAATAGAGTGCAATACATGAAACTAACTCATAAATGAGACAACAAATAATGGGAACTCGTCCTTACCAATAGGACTATAGTGAAATACAATGGTACCCCACTTTAGCACATCAAGCCATACCTGGGTGATGATATCTGACACGACGGCCTCTAGCCAACTATATGCAACGCATCAATTGGTCGGGCCTCCTCTTCTTAGGCACCTTCTATCCACCTGAACACCCTGCTATAACGCTCCCACCTGAATCCTGGAACAATCTCTCACCCTATGGCTAACATCACCATACTGAAAACAATCGCTCTGACGATGTGTCTATGGAAGATATATGATACGGATCCTCTGAGACCCATGAGTATCTGAAATGCTCCCATGCGAAGCTGGTAATGCAACTAGACTGGTTGACCCAAGATTCTCTACTGTTCCTGAGTCCCTCAATGAATCTACAAACTCTCCTCCTAACTGAAGCAACCAAGTGAGGTGTATATCTTTCCAACTCACTGAATCTGACGGCGTACTCCAATGGTGACATAGCACCCTGACGCAACTGCGCAAACTCCGTAGCACTGTACATCCCAACGGAACTGAGGTGCAACCTCCCTCACAACATCTACAAAAACTGAATCTATGCTAGTAAAGCTAACTCGGCCAATCTATCCCAACTCATATGCCGCCACCACTGATCAATCAATTACTCTGGACCTGAGACGTAACAAAAGAAATCCCGTTTGTGTCCACAATACCCGAAGTACGAAGAATATGGTGACACTCCTCCAAAAAACCCTGGCATTACCCGTCGCCAATCCACTGAAAGATAGAAGGGTGGTACTTCCAGTACCTCTAAATCCCAAGGTGCTTTACCTCCAATGTTGCTGTCCTAACCACGGGTTGAACTGAAACCACATGTTTTGCTGCCATGGCAACTGGAACTTGACCAATATGATCTCGCTGCTCTGGAGTGTAGACGGTGGGAGTCTGAACTCCTCCCCTGATCTTTGAAGCAACTGGTGCACTAGAATCAACCCTTCCTGAGCCGATGTACGAATTGTACTCAAAACTGCGCTCCGGTCTTCTGAAGTCCGAAGTAGCAATAGGCACCCCCAGTACCTGCCCCCTAACTAGGACTACTGGCGACTCCTCAACGGCTGCTCTAGTAGGCATCTTAACTGCGGCACGTGATCCTCGTTGGCCTCTGCCTCTGACCCTTGTGACATTTGCTTCTGGGTAACATCATCCGGAACGGCGTCCTCACCATCAGTGAGAGAATGGAACGATAATTTCAAACTTCAAGATCAATGAACTCGCACGATAGGAATGAAGGAAGTGAAATTATCTTGATAGTTTCGTAGCCTCTCGAAGATAAGTACATATGTCTCCGTACCGATCCGCAAGACTCTACCAAACCCGATTATGATTTGTAGCACCTATGAACCTAGAGCTCTGATACCAACTTGTCATGACCCAAATTTCCCTCCGTTGGGTATCGTGATGGAACCTAGTCTTAGGGACTGGGTAAGCCTAACATTTACACTGAACAACAATAATAATAAAGGAATTTTAAAAAAATTTGAAATAGAATTCTTGACAGAGTTTACAATTTCCCCAAACTCGATAAATACAAGTCATAAGCTCTACGAAATCTTTCTATCAAATCTAAGTACAACTGTCTAGGAATAAGTAAGTACAGTTGAATAGAAATAAAACAGGAAGGTGACTCTGAAGCCTGCGAACGCAGCAACAGGTTACCTTGAGTCTCCTCAGCAACGATCTGCGCAGCTACCAACAACCATAACCTGAAGCTGCACACAAAAATGTGCAGAAGTGTAGTATGACCACACCACAGCGGTGCCCAGTAAGTATCAAGATTAACCTCGATGAGGTAGTGACGAGGACTAGTCAAGACACCACCGGTCTAATAAGTAAAAAGGCATAGATGTATAAATGACCGAACCAAAATATCTATCTAAAGACTTCTCAATGAAATTAATGATACGATCAAATAATAGGGAAGAAAATTCAATAATCACGATCAACGGACAACATAATAGAAATACTCAAAGAGAATGGAAAGGATGAAATCCAAAGGGCGGGAATTACAACCCAACAAAAACACAAGCAACTCAGCACTGCATCAATTTATTCACGTCAGGCCTTAGCCGATAACTCAATAACACCGATCAAACATTCGAGTGAAAAACTTTAAATCGTGAGTTTATTTTGAAGGATTTAAAGATGTAATCATTTCGAAGTAGATAAATTTCTTCTTTGAAGCATACTTTCTCCGAATGTATTTATATATTTTTATAAAGATAAATCTTAACAACATAGTCTCTTCAAAAATACGTGGGGTTCAAATATACTTTCCCAAATACTGCTCTTTATATATCATCAAAATACGTGATGTTCAAAATATATTTTCCCAAGTACTGCTCTTTCAAATATCATCAAAACACGTAATGTTGAAAATCTATTTTCCCAAGTACTGCTCTTTCAAATATCACCAAAACACGTGATGTTCATAATATATATTCACAAGTACTGCTCTTTCAAATATCATCATTCTGCAAGACAAATGTTTTTCAAATATACTTTCGAAAATAAGTCCTTTAGACATAACTTTTCCTGGAGATAATTGATTTTCAGCTATACTTTTCAATATATATATTTATATCTTTCGATTCAAATCTCCTCAATCAGAAAACTACCGAAACTCAGTCCGCCACTAAGAATTTGTCATGCAATGCAGTACAGGGGGAAAGCTCCCTGATCTTTGTCCATACTCCCAATTTAAATATGTGATGCAGTACAGGGGGAAAGCTCCCAGATCTCTGTCCGTAGTCCCAATTTAAATATGTGATGCAGTACAGGGGGAAAGCTTTCAGATCTCTGTCCGTAGTCCCAATTTAAATATGTGATGCAGTACATGGGGAAAGCTCCCGGATCTCTGTCCATAGTCCCAATTTAAATATGCAATGCAGCCACTGAGAAAAACAACCAGAATGCAACAGAACCAATATATATATATATATTTCCACAACCGGCATGAAGGCAAACAAGGCCGAATACAAGGTGCGATGAGCAAATCAATACAAAGACTTAAATCACAAAAGTGGTAACAACTCGCTCATAAGAAGTAGCCACTGAGAGGAATGCCAAGCACAAAGAGAGAACAACATAATGAGGGGAAGACAAGACAAATATAACAACGATTCTATACATTCAAGTTCACAACCAAGAAACCAAATCATCCCAGTAAGGGAATCAGTTATAACCAATCTCACGTAGACAATTAGCTTCACCGAATAAACTCAGTGTGAACAATGCTCAGTAAATAGGCAGCATGTGAAGGAAGACATAACATAACGTTAGAAAATACAAAGTATTCATCTATGTCAATTAAGATCATATAGGAAACAAGGAATTCTAGGAAAGTACTTCTAACTTGAACAGGAGGAGATGAGACTAGGAATCAAGAATTCAGATATAACAAGTTCAATTCATTTACGGGGAACATAAGG
>ML392816.1:0-17209 GCA_005239525.1 Nicotiana knightiana
AGGAGGGGGAGTGTGCAGAAAAGCAAACAAATAGAAATTTGAAAATTACGAAAAAAAAACTTTTTTTTTGTGCGGGGGTGGGAGGTGCAGAAAAATAAAAATAAATAGAAATTTAAAATTATGAAAAAAAAGTAAAAAAAAAAATTGCGGGGGGTACTAGGGTGGGTGGTGACAAAAAAACTGAAATTGAAAAAATAAAAAGGCTTTTTGAAGAGAGGGGTGAGGTGGGTAGGCATGCGGTGGGATTATGTGGGTGGATGTGGGGTGGATTGGTGAGAGGGAGGAAGGTATAGAAGGAGTTAAGAAAAATATTTTCCCCTTCTCTTGATAAGGAAAACATTATCCTCCAAATTGGAGGAAATGAGTTCATAAGGAAAATATTTTCCAAAACATTTAAGCCAACCAAACATGAAAAAATTGGAAAATATTTTCCGAAAAATATTTTCCTTGATACCAAACATTGCATTTACAATAATGGATTGTCGCGATTTTTTTTATTTCGCCTATTTTTTCGAGATCTAGCCGGACAAACTGCTGAGCCAATTTTGAGAAAAACAACCTTTTACCCATTCAATTTGCATTTCTACCAAAATTGGTGCAACATTTTTGTTCATTCTTATAGAAAAATTAGATGAAAAAATGAGTTCCAGGTTGAAATATTTGCGGTATTGCGAATGTGTATATCAATTTCAATGTATGAGTTTCAATTTCCAAAAATGAAGAAAATCTCACTCGTGATTAATATCTATATTAAAAAGTGCATAAATTATATTAATTTGTAATTTGGCTCATCGGTTAAGCTCTAAGCAGAAGGCATGGGCTATAGCACACGAAAATATGGGAATAGAGCGGAATTCCAGTTTTATGACCGTAAAACGTTAAAAGACGAGGAACGGCCATGGAGGGGCGGTGACTATGGTTAATTAGGTAGTACTTGATGTCCCAGAAAATTTTTAGGTGATCCGGGTCCGGGGGCTCGGGCTCACAGCGGAAGGCGTGGTCTATAGCCCACGAAAATACGGGAATCGGTCGGAATTCCAGCTTTATACCCGTAAAATGCAAAAATACGGGGAAAAGCGATGGCGGGGCAGTGAATATGGTTCCTTAGGTAGTATTTGATGTCCTAAAATTTTTTTAGGCGATCCGGGTCCAGGAGCCCGGGCCTACGGCGGAAGGTGTGGGCTATAGGACACGAAATATGGGAATATGGCGGAATTCCAGTTTTATGACCGTAAAATGCCAAAAGACGAGGAACGGCCGTGGAGGGGCAGTGACTATGGTTCCTTAGGTAGTATTTGATGTCCCAGAAAACTTTTAGGCGATCGAGGGTCAGGTGCCTGGTCCCACGACGGAAAGTGTGGGCTTAGCACACGAAAATATGGGAATCAGGTGGAAATCCAGTTTTATGACCGTAAAACACAAAAAGACGAGGAACTGCCATGGCGGAACGGTAACTATGGTTTCTTAGGTAGTATTTGATGTTCCAAAATTTTTTTAGACAATGTGAGTCCGAGGGCAGGGCCCACGGCGGAAAGCGTGGGTTATAGCACACGAAAATATAAAAATTGGGTGGAATTTCAGTTTTATGGCCGCAAAAAGAAAAAAGACGAGGAACGGACATGGTGGGGCGGTGACTATGGTTCCTTAGATAGTATTTTATGTCCCAAAAAGTTTTTAGGCGATCCGGTTCCGGGGACCCAGGCAGAAGGCCTAGGATATAGCACACAAAAATATGGGAATCGGGCGGAATTCCAATTTTATGGATGTAAAATGCCAAAAGACGAGAAACGGCCATGGCGTTCGATGAATATGATTCCTTTGGTAGTATCTTATGACCCGAAATTTTTTTAGGCGATCTGGGTCCGAGGGCCTAGGCCCACGACGGAAGGCGTGAGCTATATCATACGAAAATATGGGAAACGAGCAGAATTCCAATTTTATGACCGTAAAACGCCAAAAGACGAGGAACGGCCATGGCGGGGAGGTGACTATGGTTTGTTAGGTAGTATTTGATGTCCTGAATTTTTTTTAGGTGATCCAGGTCCGGGGTCCTGGGGTAAAGGCGGAAGGCGTGGGCTATAGCATACGAAAATATGGGAATAAGGCCAAATTTCAGTTTTATGGCCGTAAAACGTCAAAAGACGAGAAACGACCATGGCGAGCCGGTGACTATGGTTCCTTAGCTAGTATTTGATGTCACAGAAAAATATTTTAGGCGATCTGAGTCCATGGGCCTGGGCCCACAGCGGAAGGCGTGGGATATAACACACGAAAATATGGGAATCAGGCGAAATTCTAGTTTTATAGCCGTAAAACGCCAAAAGACGAGGAATGAACATGGAGGGACGGCGACAATGGTTCCTTAGGTAGTATTGGATGTCTCGGAAAAGTTTTAGGGGCTATATCACACAAAAATATGGGAATCAGGCGAAATTCCTATTTTATGGTCGTAAATAGCCAAAAGACAAGGAATGGCCATGGAGGCGCGATGACTATGGTTAGTTGTGTAGTATTTGATGTCCTAGAAAATTTTTAGGTGATCCGGGTCCGGGGGCCCGGGCCCATAGCGGAAGGCGTGGGCTATAACATACGAAGATATGAGAATCGGGCAGAATACCAGTTTTATGGCCGTAGAACGCCAAAAGTGGAGGAGCGGCCATGGCGGGGCAGTGAAAATGATTCCTTAGGTAGTATTGGATGTATCAGAAAATTTTTTGGCGATCCGAGTCCGGGGGCCCGGGCCCACGGCGGAAGGCGTGGGCTATAGCACACGAAAATATAGGAATCGGGTGGAATACCAGTTTTATGGCCGTAAAACGCCAAAAGACGAGGATAGACCATGGAAGAGCAGTGACTATGATTCCTTAGGTAGTATTTGATGTCTCGAGAAAATATTTTAGGCAATCCGGGTCTAGGGCCCAGGCCCACGATAGAAGGCGTAGGCTATAACTCACGAAAATGTTGGAATCGTGCGAAATTCCAGTTTTATGGCCGTAAAACGCCAAAAGACAAGGAACGGCCATGGCGAGGAGGTTAAAATGGTTCCTTAGGTAGTATTGGGTGTCGTGAAAGGTTTTTTAGCGATCCGGGTCTTGGGGCCCGGCCCCACAGCGGAAGGTGTGGGCTATAGCACACGAAAATATAGAAATCAGGTGGAATTCCAGCTTTATGGTCGTAAGACGCCAAAAGACGAGGAATAGCCATGGCGTGGTGACAATGATTCCTTAGGTAGTATTGGATGTCCTGGAAATAATTTTGGCGATCCGGGCCCGGGCCCATGGCGTAAGGCGTGTGCTATAGCGCACGAAAATATGGGAGTCGGGTGGAATATCAGTTTTATGGCCGTAAAATGCCAAAAGACGAGGAAGGGCCATGGCAGCGCGGTGACTATGGTTCCTTTGGTTCTATTTGATGTCCCGATTTTTTTTTTTAGGCAATACGGGTTTGGGCGCCCGGGTTGTTACGACCCAATTCTGGAGTCGTGATGGCACCTGTCGTGGAACCAGGCAAGCCTCCCTATTTAACTAAGCTAAATTAAATTCCCAGTAGAAATGTGATTTTTAAACGAATTTATTAATAAAACTAAGAATCTGAAATTTAAAACAACATTTGAAAACTAAACTTAAACCTCCAATCCCCAGATCTGGTGTCACTCAGTCATGAGCTACTATAACATAAAGTAAACAAAAAGGGAAAAGTCTCAAAATATAAATGAAATAAGTGGAATAAAGAAAGAGAAGGCGAGGTCGCGATCGCCAGCTGCTACCTCGACAACTCCACTAGAAACTCTGACCGCAACTCAAAATCCGCTACCGGGTCCTAATGTACCTGGATCTGCACACAAGATGCAGGGAGTACGTGAGTACACCAACTCAGAAGTAATGAACCCAAACTATGGGCTGAGAAGTAGTGACGGACAATCCTCAATTATGTTACAATAAATATTATGCACAATTTAGACATGCTAATAGTTTATCAAGATAAGAAATATGCCAATTATACCAGTATACTCTACATGCCATCATAAAATATATGAATGAAACCAGTATGGATATGCACATAGTTCTCACAACTCTCTCAAAGAAGTCCACTCAGTACTATATATGGCTCTCAGGCCCAGGGAAGTTCCATCCCGGAATATGCATAAACACCGGTGAAGGTAGTCACTATGTACTGAGGAGAAAGGCCAATCTAGCCCCCACGAAGAAGATCCATCTCCCGAATATAACACTCGGACAAGTTCCATAACCAGGGAAGATCCATCCCTCACATAAAATTAGCTTCGGACAAGATCCATGCCCAAGGAAGGTCCATCCCTCATCACTTCGGACAAGATCCATGCCCAGGGAAGATCCATCCCTCATCATCAATGCGCTCACTGGGGGTGTAAAGACTCCGGAGGGACCCTAGTGGCCCAAGAGCCATATCAAGCCAGCGAAGGCATGATTTAAATATCACTGCCGTGTGCAGTCCATTCTCATAACTGTCTCAATAACAGGCTCTCGGCCTCACTCAGTCATTACTCTTCAGTCTCACTCACATGGATCACAAATGCCTCCATCAGCCCGAAACAATGATAAATATGCATGTACTTAACAATACTGAGACTGAGATATGAAATGATATGCTATAACATGACTGAGTGTATGACATAAAATAATCACAACATGAGACAACAATATATGACCACTCGGGTCTCAGCTTTTTGGCGTGAAGCCTAGCATTTATACTTAACACAATTTCTAACATGTTCACAACTACCACATTAATAGATGCACAAATATCATCACAGAATAATCACTAAGCGGGGCCATGGGATAAGCCAGGCCACAAATACCCGGTGCACGACCGCACGCCCGTCACTTGGCATGTGCGTCACCTCAACAATAGTCCTAAATCATTTAGCTCGGGGTTTCAAACCCTCAGAACCAAGTTTGGAAACATTACCTCAAAACCGACTAAAAACTATTCCGCTGTGCCTTTGCCTCTCAATCCAGCCTCTGAGTGCTCCAAATCTACCAAGTTCAGATTTTTATCATCAAATTATGCTTAAGGTGTGAATCCCAATCAAAAAATATCAATTTAGCACAAAAACCCGAATTTAATCAAAACCCGGCCCCCGGGCCCACATCCTGAAACTCAGAAATTTTTACATAAAAGTGTTCTTCATCCTCCCACGATTCCGTACATATAAAGAACACCAAAATTGGAGTTCGTCTGACCCCTCAAATCGACCCCTAAAAGTCTCTTAATCTCAAGCCCTAAAACCCAATTTTTCTACTATTTTCCCATGAATTTACACTAGTTTTATGCTCTATAATCACCCATAATCGAGTTTTAATGATTAGAACACTTACCTCTATGAAGAACAAGAATTTCCCTCTTCAAAATCGCCCCCAAGAGCTCTTTGCCGTACAAGAATGGTGTAAAATAAGGGTTAAGTCGCGGAAGGGTTTAATTAATTATGCCCAGTTATTACCCTTCGCGAACGCGGCCACACGTACGCGTTCACATAGAACAACCCAACAGACCCCTGCTTTTTACACTATTCGAACGCGACCCTCTGCCCGCGAACGCGATGCCTAACCGACCTCTAGCTACGCGAACGCATATCACCAACCGCGAACGCATAGGCCAAACGGCCCCCAGGCCCCCAGCTCCCTTTCCTTCTACGCGTTCGCGTTCCAAGACCTGTGTTCGCGTATTAGACTAAGCCAACCCCTTCGCGTTCACGTCCACCACCACGCGTTCGCGAAGGCAAAAAAATCCAGCAGCCTCCAACTTTCCTCTTCGCGGACGCGGGATGCCCTTCGCGTTCGCGAAGAAGGAAACCAGACACAACAACCAGCAACAACTTTTCACCCATATTCGATCTGAAACCACCCCGAAACACACTCGAGGTCCTCAGGACCTCAACCAAAGTTACCAACACATCCCATAATATCATTCAAACTTATTTGCACTCTCAAAACACCAAAACTAACATCAAAACACCAAATTTACATCGGATTCAAGCCTAAGAACTTTGAAATTTCTAAAATCCACCAATGATGCCGAAACTATCCAAAACAACTCCGATTGACCTGAAATTTTGCAGACATATCCAAAATGACATTACAAACCTATTCCAATTTCCAGAATTCCATTCTGACCCTGATAGCCTATTTTCCACTGCTGACCGGAAATCACCAAAAATTAACTTTCGCCAATTCAAGCCTAATTCTACACAGGACATCACAAAAATATTCTGAACACACTCCTAAGTCCCAAATTACCTAATGAAGCTATCCGAGCCATAAAATACGCATTCCGAGGTCGATTCCCAATAAGTCTACTCTCAGTTGACTCTTCCAACTTTAAGGTTATTTTTAAAGACTAAGCGACTAAACTCTCACTACAACCATTCCGATTTCAAGCCTACCAACTCTAACACATCAATAACAATATAACCAACCTATGAAAAGTCAAGAATAGTAATTATAATGCAGGCTCTATGTAACGACAGACCCGATCGTTACACGGGCCCACAGCGGAAGGTGTAGTCTATAGCACATGAAAATGTGGGAATCAGGCGGACTTTCCAATATTATGGTCATAAAACGCCAAAAGGCGAGGAACAGTCATGGCAGGGCCGTGACTATGGTTCCTTAGGTAGAATTTGAAGTCCCGGAAAACATTTTTAGGCTGGGCCCATAGCAGAAGGCATGGACTAAAGCACACGAAAATATGAGAATCAGACGCAATTCCAGTTTTATGGGCGTAAAATGCTGAAAGACGAGGAACGACCATAGAGGGGTGGTGAAAATGGTTCCTTAAGTAGTATTGGATGTCCCGAAAAATTTTTAGGCGATCCGCATCCAGGGGTTCGGCCCATGGCGGAATGCGTGATCTATAACACATGAAAATATGGGAATCTGGCGGAACTTTAGTTTTATGGCAGTAAAATGCCAAAAGACGAGGAACGGCTATGGCAGGGCGGTGACTATGGATCGTTAGGTAGTATTTGAAGTCCCAGAAAATTTTTAGGCTAATCGGGTTCGGGGGCCCGGGTCCACGGCAGAAGGCAAGGGCTATAACACATGAAAATATGGGAATCGGGCGAAATTCCGGTTTTATGACCGTAAAACGCCAAAAGATGAGGAACGACCATGGAGGGGCGGTAGCTATGGTTCCTTAGGTAGTATTTGATATCTCGAAAATTTTAGGCAAACCGGGTCTGGGGCCTTGGGCCCACGATAGAAGGCGTGGGCTATTGCACACAAAAATATGGGAATTAGACGGAATTCCAAATTTTTGGCCATAAAATGCCAAAAAATGAGGAACGGCCATGGAGGGGCGGTGACTATGGTGCCTTGGTTAGTATGTGATGTCCGAGATAAATTTTATGTGATCCGAGTCCGGGGGCCCGGGCCCATGGCGGAAGGTGGAATGCGTGGGCTATAGCACACGAAAATATGGGAATCAGGCGGTATTTCTAGTTTTATGGCCGTAAACGCCAAAAGACGAGGAGTTTCCATGGCAGAGCGGTGACTATGGTTCCTTAGGCAGTATTTTCTGTCCCGAAAATTTTTTTTAAGCGATCAGGATCCTAGGGCCCGGGCCCCCAGCGGAAGGCGTGGGCTAAAGAACACAAAAATTTGGGAATAAGCGGAATTCCAATTTTATGGCCGTAAACGCCAAAAGACGAGGAACTTTCATGGAGAGGCGATTAAAATGATTCCTTAGGTAGTATTGGATGTCCCGAAAAGTTTTTTGGCGATCCGAGTCCGGTGACCCGGGCCCACGGCGGAAGGCGTGGGCTATAGGTCACGAAGATTAGAGAATCGGGCGGAATACCAGGTTTATGGCCGTAGAATGCCAAAAGTGAAGGAGCGGCCATGGGATGACGGTAACTATGGTTCCTTAGGTGGTATTTGAAGTTCCGTAATTTTTTTTTGGCAATCTAGGTCTAGGTGCCTGGGCCTACAACGGAAGGCATGGGATATAGCACACGAAAATATGGGACTCGGGCATGTCGCGCCCCCTTTTTTTCCTTGCGGAATCGGGTTTATGAAATTGGTTGGGACAACTTGTTCCTTTTGGGAAAGGGGTTTGAATATTTTGAAGAGTCGCCACCTAACAATTTTGACGGTGCGTTAGGGCACCTAAGGGGTTCAATTACAACTACGTTGCAAACCAGAGATTGGGTAAGAGCTTGAAATTATCCTAAGGGGAAGGTGTTAGGCACCCCTCAGGATCCACAAGTGTGGTTCCCGGCCAAATGGTTTCGTGAATTTGTACAATTAGCAAATAACAAGTAAAGGCTCAAATAAGAGGGGATTTAAGACTTAAGCATGCAGATGTTGAAAATAGTAAAGAAGATTAGCTTTTGAAAAGGATTACTAGCTAAGCATATAAAAAGGTGTCCTATGTTTATAATAATATGTATCACATCAATGCAATACCCGGTAATCACTCCTCGAAGAGGGGCTACACGTGGTATTAGCGCACCGGTCATCATATCCATATTCTACCCTTCCCACCCCGTAAGGTTATCAAAAATGAGTGTTGTTCTCGACCTCTATTGCATGCTGTTACCCGTTCCTTCCTATTAGTCCCGGAGGAAATTAGGACTCCTATCCTAAAGGGAGGTGCTAGGCAGACCCTCAGGTTTTAAAGGTAAAAATTCTAGGGCGACAGATAACAAAAGAAGTAGGACTGCAGATAAAGGGAAAGCATAGAAAGCAGATAAAGGCTCAAGTATTCCTCCACACACAATACACATAAACAACATGTCTCATACACAACTAACGTCCATATTAATTCAGAATTCTAAAGCATGGTATCTAGGTGATAACACAAAGACAGATTTATTGCATAACTCATAGAGGAAGTCTTAATCATGCTTGCCTACTGGTTTTAAGCATGCTGACAGTTAAACATGATCACAAAGACAATTCTGATTTTATTTTTAAAGTTGATTACCTAAGACTTGCCTAGACGTGGGACAATGTATACTAATTATCTGAATTGTTAGAGGGGCTGTTGCAAAGTATACCTGCACATGCTGTTCTAAGTTGTTCAGAACACAAAATTGTTGCCAATTGTTTTAGAGAAACTGAGTGAAGTGTTTTATACCTTTTACATGCACCAGTAGTTAGACTAGGTGTTGAAGATGTGCAAGGACTAATTATCAGTTGTTTAGAACATGGGACTGTTTTAGATATCTATATTTATACTAGGTGCAGTTAAATGAATGCGATACTATAGCATGATGTCTAATGTAGCACGATGCATAATAACTTAAATAGGATTTCTAAATGCACATAGAATCACAGCATTATGCACAGTTTCAGGAATAGCGTAGGTGATATATTTTTTAATGTTATTTTCCTAGAAACAGGATCTCTAAGTGCGTAGGCATGGTGAGACATGATTGCAGTTAACATTATTTATCCTAGGACTTCTAATGAAGTTTCAGAACACGTTTATATGAACAGAATCACATAATAGCAATTTACTTAATTATTTGTCCTATAGGATCTCTAAGTGAATGATGACATGCTGAAAAGAAAGCAGTATATATGAGCCTAAGTAGCATGATATCTAATGCACGACATGTTGTACCTAAACATGGCTGCTATTGCGCATAGAGAAAATAAACCTAGAACATGGTCTCTACCTTTAATTATACTACATCATGCATATCACCCACCCATTTTCACTATCTGACCCCCAGAGTTGTTTACAATTAATTATTACAGACCATGGGATATGAATTACACAACTGAAATAGGAGAAAAATAAGAAGTTAACTATAGGGAGCCTACAGAATAGGCTCAAGTCTCCAGGTCCTCAATGCCAAGTATTATTTCACAACCTTTCTCATAATCAGGGTGTGTCCGAGTTCCCTAAGGACCTCAAGGGCTCCCGGGCAGTGCTCACACCCAGATTTCATAGTTAAGATATAGTAAGTGCAGTGTGGAATGGCCAGCCTTTATGTGTCAAAGTTCAGAGGGAGCTCAAGGATCCCAAGGCAATGCTCACACAGAGGGGGCAAGATTTATGGGGTCTAAGAGTAGAGTGAAAGTGCTCATAGTTTGAAAAGGTTAAGTAAGAAAATAGTTTTGGAAGAAAGACTTAATGGAAATATAACAAAAAGTTTAACTGATGAAAATAATTCGAAAGAACATGAACACCAATCTCAGAACCAAGGCAGAGTTAGCTTCACACAAGGACCCAAAATCATCCAACAACCACAACAAGGGAAAGGGGGTTTGAGGGACACATAGGTGCAGAGTACTGAACATGTAGCAGGTAGGAGCATGCATAAACAGTCAGAGATCCTAAGGGTTCAGGGGATCAACAGGGTATAGGATGAAACTAACATGGCAGTACCAACCAGATTAAGACGGGAGAAGATGCTCTAATCTAATGTATCAAACATAAACATGGAAATTCACATAAAGATAGATTTGGAGTACACAAAGACATGCTAGATGGAATCCAAGATCCTAGTTACATGTTGAACAACAGAATAGTAAGTAAAAGCAAATTAGAAACACAATGAACTGCATCAGTAATAGAAACATGTTGGTTTGAGAGATGAAATGTGAATTAGAACATACCAGTGAAGTGAAGAAAGCAGTAACACAAAGCAGAAGATAAGAGATGCACAGTAGTTAGCCTTGGCTTGCAGCCGGCTAACTTAGAGTAGTAGCAATAGAGAGAGTAGCAAGTTTTAGTTGTGAGAGAGAGAGTTGAACAGATTAGTTGTTCGTCTGTGTGATAATGAATGAATAGAGTATATATATAGTTTGAAACTAGGTGAAAATAAGGTAATAATTAGACTGCCCAGTAATTATGGAACTCAAAGAATCAATTAGTTGCAAAATCAGTACTAGTACTCCCTTAATTAAGGGAGTTAAATTTCAAACGGTCAGAACATGTAACAAGTAAGGAAAGGAATCGTGTATAACAAATAAGGAAAGATTTCGAACATAGTAAGCACAAAGTAGGAAATTGAGGTCAGGTTCATAAGGTTTTAATTAAAACACTACTGTAAGGATCAATTGATAGTAAAGTTAGTCATGTAATAGGGCAAGAAGTAATTAAAGGTCGTAAAAATATTATCACAGGAAATCAATTAAAGGAAATCAATCACAGGAAATTATGGATTCAAAAAGGAGTAGTACTGATTTAAGAATCAACATAGATTATGCAGAGTAAACACACAATGGGAGAGAAGCAGAAACCCTAGTAATTAAAATAGGGTAAAATCACACGGAATTAGGGGTTTACACAGAACATGACATGAATCACTGAATAAGCATAATACAAGCAGGAAAGGTAAAGATTTAGAGGTATCGATGAACAAAAAAATAGAGTAGAATCACAGAATAAGCATGGGTAATAGCAACGAGAAACCCTAACAAGCAATATAGGGTAAAACATCACGAAATCACAGAGTATTCAAGAGAACATAGTGATCATAATAGAACAGATAAACATATTGTTGGAAACAAACTTAGAGCCACAGATTAAAGCCAAAACTTTAGGGTCCTTTAACGAAATAACTCAGACACAAAAAGGTAAAGGCTTAAACATAACAAAAATCACAAAATAATACTTAAAATCTGAAGGGAAATCATTTTTGAAAAGGGGTTTGAAACCCTAGTTTTGAGAAATGAAGAGTCATTTCAGAAAACAAGAAGATATTTGAAGAAGACATGGAAAAACCTCAGAATACGTATAGATCTGTGACAGATCTAAAAGGATCGGGAGGTTTAAAGTTAGGATTTCCAAAGAGAACCCAGAAAGGAGAAGAGAATAACTCGAAATTGCCGGTTTTAACTGGAAAGTGTAAAGATCTTACTCGGACGACCATGGGTAGCCGGAAAGATGGCATGAGACCGGATATGGTGAATGGACTACCTCTGGTTCACTTGAAGGCCTCAAAACAATGACACACATTCAGGGGGGGATCCATAAGGCTGGTAGGTGGTTGAATCGCCATAGATTCCGGCAAGGCGATGCGGAGAAGGGCCAGGTCTACTGGAGGGAGTTGAAGGGACGAGAGAGAGTTGAGAGAGATGGCTCAGAAGTGAGAGAGAGAGAATGGGGGGGGGGTAGTCTTAGGTTAATTATGGAAAGGGGGATCTTGACCGTTGATTTGAATTAATCAATGGTTCCGATTGAGTGAGGGATTGGGCCGGGTAGGTTAGTATATTGGGCTTGTGGGTCTGGACCAATTTAATTGGGTTAGGGACTAGGATTAATTAGGCTGGAATTTAAATAAAGAATGGCTGTTTGTTAAATACCCATTAAAATTAGATAAATAATTAATAACAATAGCTAATAATCATATAAAATGAAATTAAGTCTAAATAGGTGAAATTAAGGTAATTAATTAATATAGAAAATATAAAAATGAATAATTATTGATTTAAAATGGCATAAAATGTACAAGTAGGCTATAATTGCAAAATTATTGTAATTATAGCCAAATAACGCCAAATTGGATAATTTGTGAAATAATTAATCTTAATAGGATTAAAAATGACATATTGATCTAGGAAATATTTTGAAATTATTTTTAATGTAATTTATGAATAATTATAAAATACTAAAGAGATAGGAAAACAAATTGATAAAAATATGGAAAATTAGGGAAAACTACCATTCATTATGAAAAGTGATTTTGAAGGTATATATGAAAACTTTTAAAAGAAGTTTGAGGAAAAATTGGGTATCAACAGGGCAAAATTTCAATTTTATGGTCGTAAAACGCCAAATGACGAGGAGCGACCATGGCGGGGTGGTGATTATGGTTCCTTAGGTGATCCTGGTCCTGGGGTCCATCCCCACAGCGGAACGCGTGGGCTATAGCACACGAAAATATGGGAATCAGGCGGAATTCCAGTTTTATGGCCGTAAGACGCTAAAAGACGAGAAATAGCCATGGCGGGGCGGTGACAATGATTCCTTAGGTATTATTGGATGTCGTAAAAAACATTTTGGCGATCCGGGCCCGGGCCCACGGCGGAAGGCGTGGGCTATAGCACACGAAAATATGGGAATGGGGTGGAATATCAGTTTTATGGCTGTAAAACGCCAAAAGGCGAGGAGCGACCATGGCAGGGCGGTGACTATGGTTTGTTCTATTTAATGTCCCGGAAAAAACATTTTAGGAAATTCGGGTTTGGGCGCCCGGGCCCACAACGGAAGGCGTAGTCTATAGCACATGAAAATGTGGGAATCAGGCGGAATTTCTAGTATTATGCCGTAAAATGCCAAAAGACGAGGAACGACTATGGCATGGACGTGACTATGGTTCCTTAGGTAGTATTTGCAGTCCCGAATTTTTTTAAGAGAACTGGGTCCGAGGGTCCGGGCCCACAGCGGAAGGCATGGGCTATAGCGTACAAAAATATGGGAATCAGGCGGAATTCCAATTTTATGGCTGTAAAATGCCAAAAGATGAGGAAAGGCCATGGCGGGGCGGTGACAATGTTTCCTTCTATTGTATTGGATGTTACGAAAAAATATTAGGCTATCCGGGTCCAGGGGTCCATCCCACGGCGGAAGGCGTGGGCTATAGCACATGAAAATATGGGAATCTGGCGGATTTTCAGTTTTATGGCAGTAAAAAAAGACGAGGAACGACCATGGCGGGGTGGTGACGATGGATCCTTAGGTAGTATTTGATGTCCTAGAATTTTTTTAGGGGAATCGTGTCCTGGCCCACGGCAAAAGGCGTGTGCTATAGAACACAAAAATATGGGAATCGAGAGGAATTCCAGTTTTATGGCCGTAAAATTCCAAAAGATGAGGAACGAGGAACGACCATGGAGGGGTAGTGACTATGGTTCCTTAGGTAGTATTTGATTTACGGGATAAATTTTACGTGATCCGGATCTAAGGGCTCGGGACCACGGCGGAAGGCGTGGGCTATAGCACATGAAAATACGGGAATCAGGCGAAATTCTTGTTTTATGGCCGTAAATCGCCAAAAGACGAGGAAAATCCATAACGGGCCAGTGAATATGATTCCTTAAGTAGTATTTGATTTCCTGGAAAATTTTTAGGCAATTCGGGCTGGGGGCCCAGGTCCATGACGGAAGGCGTGGGCTATAGAACATGAAAATATGGGTATCAGGCGAAATTCCAGTTTTATGGTCGTAAATTGCCTAAAGACGAGGAAAGGCCATGGAGGGGCGGTGACTATGGTTCTTTAGGTAGTATTTCATGTCCCGAAAAACTTTTTGGTGATTCGGGTCCGGGGGCCTAGGCCCACGGCGAAAGGCGTGGGCTCTAACACACGAATATATGGGAAAAGAGCAGTATTTCGAGTTTTATGGCAGTAAAATGCCAAAAGGCGAGGAACAGACATGGCGGAGCGGTGACTATGGTTCCTTAGGTAGTATTTGATGTACATAAATTTTTTTAGGTGATCAGCGTCCTGGGGCTCGGGCCCCTAGCGGAAGGCGTCGGCTATAGCACACGAAAATATGGGAATGAGACAGATTTCTAGTTTTATGGCCGTAAAATGCCAAAAGAGGAGGAACGAACATGGCAGGGTGGTTACAATGATTCCTTAGGTAGTATTGGTTGTCCCAAAAAATATTTTGGTGATCTGGGTCCAGGGGCCCAGGCCCACGGCGGAAGGCGTGGCTATAAGCACACGAAAATATGGGAATCGGGCAAAATACCAGTTTTATGGCTGTAAAATGCCAAAACACGAGGAGCAGCCATGGAAAGGCGATGACCATGGTTCCTTAGGTAGTATTTAAAGTCTCAGAATTTTTTTTAGGCGATCTGGGTCCGGGGGCGGGGGCCCACAATGGAAGGCATGGGCTATAACCCACAAAATATGAGAATCAGGCAGAATTCTAGTTTTATGGTCGTAAATTGCCTAAAGACGAGGAACGACCATGGGGGGGCGGTGACTATGGTTCCTTAGGTAGTATTTGATGTCCCGGAAAACTTTTTGGCGATTCGGGTCTGGGGGCCTGGGCCCACGGCGAAAGGCGTGGGATACAACACACGAATATATGGGAAAAGGGCAGTATTTCCAGTTTTATGGCCGTAAAATGCCAAAAGGCGAGGAACGAACATGGAGGAGCGATGGATACGGTTCCTTAGGTAGTATTTGATGTCCCGAAATTTTTTTTTAGGCGATCAGGGTCCTGGGGCCCAGGTCCCTAGCGGAAGGCGTCGACTATAACACATGAAAATATGGGAATCAGACAGAATTCCAGTTTTATGGCCGTAAAATGCCAAAAGATGAGGAACGGACATGGCGGGGCAATTACAATGATTCCTTAGGTAGCGGAAGGCGTCGGCTATAGCACACAAAAATATTGGAATGAGACAGAATTCTAGTTTTATGGCCGTAAAATGCCAAAAGACGAGGAACGGACATGACGAGGCGGTTACAATGATTCCTTAGGTAGTATTGGTTGTCCCAAAAATTTTTTTGGCGATCCGGGTCCAGGGGCCCAGGCCCACGGCGGAAGGCGTGGGCTATAAGCACATAAAATATGGGAATCGGGCGAAATACCAGATTTATGGCCGTAGAATGCCAAAACACGAGGAGAAGCCATGGAAAGGCGGTGACCATGGTTCCTTAGGTAGTATTTGAAGTCACGGAATTTTTTTAGGCGATCTGGGTCGGGGGGCCCGGGCCCACAGCGGAAGGCATGGGCTATAACACACGAAAATATGAAAATTGGGCGAATTCTAGTTTTATTACCGTAAAATGCCAAATGATGATGAAAGTCCATGGTGGGGCAGTGACTATGGTTCCTTAGGTAGTATTTGATGTCCCGAAATATTTTTAGGCGAACCAAGCATGGGGGCCGGGGCCCACGACAGAAGGCGAGTGTTATAGCACATAAAAATATGCGAATCGGCAGTGACTATAGTTTCTTAGGTAGTATTTGATTTTCTAGAAAAATTTTAGGTGATTTGGGTCCAGGGGCCAGGGCCCACGGCGAAAGGCGTGGGCTATAGTACAAGAAAATAGGGGAATCAAGCAAAATTCTTGTTTTTTGGCCGTAAAACACCAAAAGACGAGGAACGGACATGGCGAGGAGGTAAATATGTTTCCTTAGGTAGTATTTGATTTCCCAAAAATTTTTATGCGATCCAGGTCCAAGGGTCGGGGCCCACGGTGGAAGGCGTGGGCTGTAGCACATGAAAATATGGGAATTAGGCAGAATTCAAGTTTTATGGACGTAAAATGCCAAAAGAGGAGGAACGGCCATGGTGGGGTGGTGACTATGGTTCCTTAGGTAGTATTTGATGTTTCAGAAAATTTTTAAGCAAACCGAGTCCAAGGGCCCGGCCCCGCAGCGGAAGGCGTGGGCTATATAACACGATAATATGGGAATTCCGACGAAATTCCTATTTTTATGTCTGTGAATCGCCAAACGAAGAGGAACGGCCATGGCGGGGTAGTGACTATGGTTCCATAGAGAGTATTTGATGTCCTAGACTATGGTTCCTTAGGTAGTATTTCATGTCCCAAAAAAAAATATTAGGCGATCCGGGTCCTGGGCCCACGGCGGAAGGCGTGGGCTATAGCACACGAAAATATGGGAATCATGCGGTATTTCCAGTTTTGTGGCCGTAAAATGCCAAAAGACGAGGATTGGTCATGGAGGGGCGGTGATTATGGTTCCTTAGGTAGTATTTGATATCCCTGAAAATCATTTTAGGCGATAGGGGTCCTGGGGCTCGAGCCCCCAGCGGAAGGCATGGGCTATAGCACAGGAAAATATGGGAATCAGGCGGAATTCCTGTTTTATGGCCGTAAAACACCAAAAGATGAGGAATGGCCATGGCGGGGTGGTGACTATTATTCCTTAGGTAGTATTTGATGTCCCAGATAAGTTTTAGGCAAATCGGGTCGAAGGACCGGACCCACGGTTGAAGGCGTGGTCTATGTCACACGAAAATACGGGAATGAGGCGGTATTTCCAGTTTTGTGGCAGTAGAACGCCAAAAGACGAGGAACGACCATGGCGGGCTGGTGACTATGGTTTCTTAGGTAGTATTTGATGTCCTTGAAATTTGTTTTAGGTGATCGGGATCGTGGGGCCCGGGCCCCCAGCGGAAGGCGTGGGCTATAACACACGAAAATATGGGAATCAGGCAGAATTCCAGTTTTATGGCCGTAAAATGCCAAAAAATGAGAAATGGACATGGGGGGGGGGGGGGGGGAAGA
>ML392816.1:17482-38676 GCA_005239525.1 Nicotiana knightiana
GGTGAAGATGATTCTTTAGGTAGTATTGGATGTCCCTAAAAAAATTTTGGCGATCCAAGTCGGGGGGACTGGGTCCACGACGGAAGGCGTGGGCTATATCACACGAAAATATGGGAATCAGGCGGTATTTCCAGTTTTGTGGCCGTAAAATGCCAAAATACGAGGAACGCCCATGGCAGGGCAGTGACTATGGTTCCTTAGGTAGTATTTGATGTCCCGAAATTTTTTCTATTCAATCCAGGTCCTGGAGCTTGGGCCCACGGCGGAAGACGTAGGCTATAGCACACGAAAATATGGGAATCGGGAGCAATTTCCAGTATTATGGCCGTAAAATTCCAAAATACGAGGAACGGCCATGGAGGGACCGTGACTATGGTTCCTTAGGTAGTATTTGAAGTCATGGAAAGAAAATGAAGGCGATCTGGGTCTAGGGGCTCGGGCCCACAGCCGAAGGCACGATCTATAGCATAGGAAAATATGGAAATCAGGCGGAATTCCAGTTTTATGGCAATAAAACTCCAAAAGACGAGCCGCAACCATGGTGTGGCGGTGAAAATGGTTCTCTAGGTAGTATTGGATGTCCCGGAAAACTTTTCGGCGATCCGGGTCTGGGGGCCCGGACCCACGGAAAAAGGCGAGGGCTATAGCACACAGAAATATGGAAATCGGGCAATGACTATATTTTCTTAGGTAAAATTTGATGTTCTAGAAAACTTTTAGGCAATTCGGGTCCGGGGGCTTGGGCCCACGACGGAAGGCGTGGCTATATCACACAAAAATATGGGAATTGGGTGGAATTCCTATTTTTTGGCCGTAAAACACCAAAAGACGAGGAACATCCTTGGTGGGGCGGTGACTATGGTTCCTTAGGTAGTATTTGATGTTCCAGAAAATTTTTAAGCGAACCAGGTCCGGGGGCCCGAGCCCACGGCAGAAGGCGAGGCTATAGCACACAAAAATATGGGAATTAGGCACTGTCTATAGTTTCTTAAGTAGTATTTAATGTTCCAGAAAAAATTTTGACGATTCGGGTCCGGGGGCTTGGGCCCACGGCGGAAGGCGTGGACTATAACACACGAAAATATGGGAATCGGGCAAAATTCCTATTTTTACCAGTAACACACCAGAAGACGAGGAACATCCATAGCGGGGCAGTGACTATGGTTCCTTAGGTAGTATTTGATGTCCTGAAAATTTTTTAGGCGATTCGGGCCCGGGGGCGTGGGCCCGCGGTGCAAGCGTGGACTATATCACACGAAAATATGAGAATCAGGCGGAACTCCAGTTTATGGCTATAAAATGCCAAAAGACGAGGAACGGCCAAGGCGGGGCGGTGACTATGGTTCCTTAGGTAGTATTTGATGTTAAAATTTTTAGGCGAACCAGGTCTGGGGGCCAGGGCCCACGGCAGAAGGCGAGGGCTATAACACACAAAAATATAGGAATCATGCAGATTCAATATTTTCTTAGATAGTATTTGATGTTCCAGAAAAATTTTAGGCGATTCGGGTCCGGGGGCCTAGGCCCATGGCGGAAGGCGTGGGATATATGGGAATCGAGCGGAATTCGTATTTTTTGGTCGTAAAACACCAAAAGACGAGGAACATCCATAGCGGGGCGGTGACTATGGTTATTTAGGTAGTATTTGATGTCCTGAAAACATTTTAAGCGAATCGGGTCCGGGGGCCCAGGTCCACAATGCAAGTCGTGTGCTATAACACACGAAAATATGGAAATCGGGCGAAATTCCAGTTTTTTGGCAGTAATATGCCAAAAGACGAGGAACAACCATGGGGGTGAGGTGAATATGTTTCCTTAGGTAGTATTTGATGTCAAGAAAATTTTTTATGCGATCCGGGTCCGGGGGCAGAAGGCGTGGGCTGTAGCACACGAAAATATGGGATTCAGGCAGAATTCATGTTTTATGGCCGTAAAACGTCAAAAGACGAGGAACATCCATGGCAGGTCGGTGACTATGGTTCCTTAGGTAGTATTTTATGTCTTGGAAATATTTTAGGCGAACCGAGTCCGAGGGCCCGGGCCCACGACTGAAGGGCTCACGATAATATGGGCATTCCAACGAAATTCCTGTTTTATGGCCGTGAATCGCCAAAAGACGAGGAATGACCATGGCGGGGTGATGAATATGGTTATTTAGGTAGTATTTGATGTCTTAGAAGTTTTTTAAGCAATCTAGGTTCGGGGGACCGGGCCCATGACGGGAGGCGTGGTCTATAGAACACGAAAATATGGGAATCATGCGGAATTCCAGTTTAATGGTTGTAAAACGTCAAAAGACAAAGAACGGCCATGGCGGGGCGGTGACTATGGTTCCTTAGGTAGTATTTCATTTCCCGAAAAAGTTTTAGGCGAATCGGGTCACAGGCCCGGACCCACGGCGGAAGGCGTGGGCTATAGTACACGAAAATATGGGAATCGGGCGGTATTTCCAGTTTTGTGGCCGTAGAACGCCAAAAGACGAGGAACGGCCATGGAGGGGCGGTGACTATGGTTCCTTAGGTAGTATTTGATGTCCCTGAAATTTTTTTTAGGCGATCGAGGTCCTGGGGCCCGGGCCCCCAGCGGAAGGCGTGGGCTATAGCACACGAAAATATGGGAATCAGGCGGAATTCCAGTTTTATGACCGTAAAATGTCAAAAGACGAGGAACAGCCATGGCGGGGCGCTGACAATAATTCTTTTGGTAGAATTAGATGTCCCGGAAAAACTTTTGGCGATTCGGGTCGGGGGTCCTTGGCCCACGGCGGAAGGCGTGGGCTATAGCACATGAAAATATGGGAATCGGGAAACAACTATATTTTCTTAGGTAGTATTTGATGTTCCCAAAATTTTTTAGGCAATTCGGGTCCGGGGGCCTAGGCCCTCGGCGGAAGGCGTGGCTATATCACATGAAAATATGGGAATCAGGCGGAATTCCTATTTTTTGGCCGTAAAACATCAAAAGACGAGCGGTGGCTATAGTTCCTTAGGTAGTATTTGATGTTCCAGAAAAATATTAGGCGAATCGGGCCCGGGCCCACGGTGGAAGGCGTGGGCTATAACACACGAAAATATCGGAATCGGGCAGAATTCCAGTTTTATGGCCTTAAAATGCCAAATGACGAGGAACTGCCATGGTGGAGTGGTGACTATGGTTCCTTAGGTAGTATTTGATGTTCTTGAAAAATTTTAGGCGAACCAGGTCCGGGGGCCCGGGTCCACGATAGAAGGCGAGGGCAATAGCACACAAAAATATGGGAATCGGGCGGTGTCTATAGTTTCTTAGGTATTATATGATGTTCCAGAAAAATTTTGGCGATTCGGGTTCGAGGGCCTGGGCCCAAAAGACGAGGAATGACCATGACGGGGCGGTGACTATTTTTTCTTAGGTAGTATTTGATGTCCCGAAAAAATATTTTAGGTTATCCGGGTTCGGGGTCCAGGCACACGACGGAAGGCGTGGGCTAAAGCACACGAAAATATGGGATTTTGGCAAAGTTTCCAGTTTTATGGCCATAAAACGCCAAAAGACGAGGAATGTCCATGGTGGGGCGGTGACTATGGGTTTTTAGGTAATAATTTATGTCCCGAAAAGAAGTTTTAGGCTATCCGGGTTCGGGGGCCCAGTCCCACGACGAAAGGCGTGGGCTATAGCAGTTGGAAATATGGGAATTAGGCGGAATTGCAACTTTATGACCGTAAAACGCCAAAAGACGAGGAATGACCATGGAGGGGTTGTTACTATGGTTCCTTAGGTTCGGGTTCAGGGGCTTGGGCTCACGGCGGAAGGCGTGGGCTACATGAAAATATAGGAATTAGGCGGATTTCGAGTTTATGGCCGTAACACGCCAAAAGACGTGGAACGTCCATGGAAGTGCGATGACTATGGTTCCTTAAATAGTATTTGATGTTCCAAAAATTTTATTTAGGGGATCCGGGTCTGGGGTCCCGGGCCCACGACGGAAGGCGTGGGCTATAGCATACGAAAATATGAGAATCGACGAAATTCAAGTTTTATGACCGTAAAAAACCAAAAGATGAGGAACGACCATGCAGGGGTGGTGAAAATTGTTCCTTAGGTAGTATTGGATGTCCTAGAAAATTTTTAGGCGATCCGGGTCCAGGGGCGCGGGTGCACGGCGGAAGGTGTGGGCTATAGCACACGAAATTTGGGAATTGGTCGGAATTCCAATTTTATGGCCGTAAAACGCTAAAAGACGAGGAACGACCATGGAAGGGCGATGATTATGGTTCCTTAGGTAGTCTTTTTTGTCCTGGAAAAAAGTTTTAGGCGATCTGATTCCGGGGACCCGGGCCCACATCGGAAGACGTGGGCTATAGAACACGAAAATATAAGAATCAGGCAGAATTCAGGTTATATGGCCGTAAAACGTCAAAAGATGAGGAACGACCATGGAAAGTTGGTGACAATGGTCCTTAGGTAATATTGGATGTCCCGGAAATTTTTTTGGCGATCCAGATCCGGGAGCCCGGGCACACGGCGGAAGACGTGAGCTATAACACACGAAAATATGGGAATAGGGGGGAATTCCTGTTTTATGTCCGTAAAATGCCAAAAGATGAGGAACGACCATGGAGGGGTGGTGGCTATGGTTCCTTAGGTATATTTTGATGTCCCGGAAAACTTTTAGGCAAATGGGGTCCGGGGGCCTGGTCCCACGGTGTAAGGCATGGGTTATAGCACACAAAAATATGGGATTTGGGCGGAATTCAGGTTATATAGCCGTAATACGTCAAAAGATGAGGAACGACCATGGAGGGGTGGTGACAATGGTCCCTTAGTAGTATTGGATGTGCCGGAAAAAAGTTTTGGGCGATATGGGTCCGCGGGCCTGGGCCCACAGCGAAGGCGTGGGCTATAAAACACGAAAATATGGGAATCGGGCGGAATTCAAGTTATATGGCCGTAAAACTTGAAAAGACGAGGAAAGATTATGGCGGGATAGTGACAATGGTCCCTAAGTAGTATTTGACGTCCCGAAAAGTTTTTTTAGCGATCTGGGTCCAGGGGCCCTGGCCCACAATGGAAGACGTGGGCTATGGAACACGAAAATAGTGGAATCAGGCAGAATTTAGGTAATATGGCCGTAAAATGTCAAATGACGAGGAACGGTCATGGCGGGGTGGTGTGGTCCCTTAGGTAGTATTGGATGTCCCGGATAAATTTTAGATGAACCGGGTTCGGGGGCCCAGTCCCACGGCGGAAGGCGTGAGCTATATAACATAAAAATATGGGAATCAGGCAGAATTCCGGTTATATGGCTGTAAAACGTCAAAAGATGAGGAACGGCCATGGAAGGGTGGTGAAAATGATCCATAGGTAGTATTGGATGTCCCAAAAATTTTTTAGGCGATCCAGATCGGGGAGCTAGGGCACACGGTGGAAGGCGTGGGCTATAACACACGAAAATATGGGAATGGGGCGGAATTTCTATTTTATGCCCGTAAAATGCCAAAAGACGAGGAACGGCCATGGAGGGGCGGTGGATATGGTTCCTTAGGTAGATTTTGATGTCCTGGAAAATTTTAGGCGAATCGGTCCGGGGGCCTGGACCGCGGCGTAAGGCGTGGGCTATAGCACACAAAAATATGGGATTTGGGAGGAATTCAGGTTATATGGCTGTAAAATGTCAAAAGACGAGGAAAAACCATGGCGGGGTGTGAGGATGGTCCCTTAGGTAGTATTAGATGTCCCGAAAAAAGTTTTAGGCGATCCGGGTCCGGGGGCCTGGGCCCAAGCGGAATGCGAGGGCTATAAAACAAGAAAATATGGGATTTGGGTGGAATTAAGGTTATATGGCCGTAAAACGTCAAAAGATGAGGAACGGCCATGAAAGATTGGTGACAATGTTCCCTTAGGTAGTATTAGATGTCCCGGAAAAAAGTTTTTACGCGATCCTGGTCCGGGGGCCCGGGCCAACCGCGGAAGGCGTGGGCTATAGAACACGAAAATATGGGAATCGGGCGGAATTCAAGTTTTATCACCGTAAAATGCCAAAAGACGAGGAACGACCATGGCGGGGTGGTGACTATGCTTCCTTAGGTAGTCTTTGATGTCTTCAAAATTTTTTAGGCGAACCGGGTTCGGGGGCCTAGTCCCACGACAGAAGGCGTGGACTATATCACATGAAAATATGGGAATCGGGCGGAATTTCAAATTTATGGCCGTCAAACCTCAAAAGACGAGGAAATGCTATAGAGTGCAGGTTACATCGGTCCTTAGGTAGTATTTGATGTCCAGAAATTTTTTTAGGCAATCCGGGTCCGGGGTCCAGGGCCCACAATGTAAGGCGTGGGCTATACTACACGAAAATACGGGATTTAGGCGGAATTCCAGTTTTATTACCGTTAAATGCCAAAAGACGAGGAACGACCATGGTAGGGCGGTGACTATGGTTCCTTAGGTGGTAATTGATGTCCCAGAAATAATTCGGGTCTGGGACCCGGGCCCACGGCGGAAGGCGTGGGCTATAGACCACGAAAATTTGTGAATCGGATGGAATTCTAGTTTTATGGTCGTAAAATGCCAAAAGATGAGGAACGATCATTGCCGGGCGGTGACTATGGTTTCTTAGGTAGTATTTGATGTCCTGGAAAACTTTTAGGCGATCCGGGTTCGGGGTCCTGGGCCCGCAACGGAGGGGTTAAGCTATGCACACGACAATATGGGAATCGGGCGGAATTCCAGTTATATGGCCGTAAAACGCCAAAAGACGAGGAACAATCATGGCTGGGCAGTGAAAATGGTTCTTTAGGTAGTATTAGATGTCCCAGAAAATTTTTAGGCGAATCAGGTCCAAGGGCCCGGGCCCACGGCGAAAGGCGTGGGCTATAACACACGAAAATATAGGAATCAGGCGGAATTCCAGATTTATGGCCGTAAAATGCCAAAAGATGAGGAACAACCATGAAGGGATGATGACTATGTTTCCTTAGGTAGTATTTGATGTCCCGAAAAAATTTCAGGTGATTCGGGTATGATGGCCTGAGCCCACGACAGAAGACTTGGGCTACAGCCCACGAAAATATGGGAATTGGGCGGAATTTGATTTTTATGGCCGTAACACGCAAAAAGACGAGGAACGGCCATGGAAGGGTGGTGAATACGGTTCCTTAGGTAGTGTTTGATGTCCCGGAATTTTTTTTTTAGGTGATCTGGGTCCGGGGGTCCGGGCCCACAGCGGAAGGGGTGGGCTATAGCACACAAAAATATGGGAATCGGGCAGAATTCAAGTTTTGTGGTTGTAAAATGCCAAAAGACGAGGAAAGCCCATTATTGAGCAGTGAAAATGGTTCCTTAGGTAGTATTTTATGTCCTGAAAACTTTTTAGGCTATCTGGATCCAGGGGCCCGAGCCCACGGCGGAAGTTGTGGGCTATAACACACGAAAATATGGGAATCAGGCGAAATTCAAATTTTATGGCCATAAAATGCCAAAAGACGAGGAACGGCCATGGAGGGGCGGTGACTATGGTTCCTTAGGTATCTTTGATGTCCCGAAAAACTTTTAGGCAATCCGGATCTGGGAGCCTAGGCCCACGGCGGAAGGCGTCAGCTAAGCACACGGAAATATGGGAATCGGGCGGAATTCCAAATTTGTTGCCGTAAAATGCCAAAAGATGAGGAAAGGCCATGGAGTGGCGGTGAATATGGTTCCTTAGGTAGTATTTGATGTCCCGAAAAAATTTTAGGCGATCCGGGTCCGGGAGCCCAGGCCCACGGCGGAAGGCGTGGACTATACACATGAAAATATGGGAATCGGGCGAAATTACAATTTTATGGTCGTAAAATGCCAAAAGTCGAGGAACGTCCATAGAGGGGTGGTGACTATGGTTCCTTAGGTGGTATTTGATGTCTCGAAAATTTTTTAGACAATCCGGGTCCTGAGCACACGGCGGAAGGCATGGGCTATAGCACACGAAAATATGGGAATCGGGCGGAATTCGAGTTTTATGGACGTAACACGCCAAAAGACGAGGAACAGCCATGGCAGGGAGGTGAATATTGTTCCTTAGGTAATATTTAATGTCCCGAAAAAATATTTTAGGCGATCCGGGTACGGGGGCCATGGCCCACAGTGGAAGGCGTGGGCTATAACATACAAAATCTAGGAATCGAGCGAAATTCCTAGTTTTATGGCCGTAAAATGTCAAAAGACGAAGATCGACCATTTCAGAGCGGTGACTATAGTTCCTTTGGTAGTATTTTATGCCCTAAAGTTTTTTTTAGGGGATTCGGGTCCGGGGGCTTGGGCCCGCAGCGGAAGGCGTGGCTATAACACACAAAAATCTGGGAATCAGGCGGAATTCCAGTTATATGGACGTAAAATGCCAAATGACAAGGAACAACCATGGCGGGGCGGTTACAATGGTTCCTTAGGAAGTATTGGATGTCACGGAAATATTTTAGGCGATCTGGATCCAGGAGCCCGGGCCCATGGCGGAAGGCTTGGGCTATAACACACGAAAATATGAAAATCGGGCGGAATTCCAGTTTTATGGCCTTAAAACGTCAAAAGACGAGGAACGGCCATGCTGGGGCAATGACTATAGTTCCTTAGGTAATCTTTGATGTCCCGAAAAAATTTTAGGTGTTCCGGGTTCGGGGGCCTGGGCCCACGGCGGAAGGCGTAGGCTATTCACATGAAAAGATGAGAATCGAACGGAGTTCCCGTTTTATGGCCGTAAAACGCCAAAAGACGAGGAACGTCCATGGAGGGGCGTTGAATATGGTTCCTTAGGTAGTATTGGATGTCCCAAAAAATTTTAGGCGATCTGGATCTGGGGGCTTGAGCTCATGGCGGAAGGCGTGGTCTATAGCACAAGAAAATATGGGAATTGGGCGGAATTCCAGTTTTATGACCGTAAAACACCAAAAGATGAGGAACAACCATGGCGGGGTGGTGACTATGGTTCCTTAGGTATTATTTGATGTCCCGAAAATTTTTTAGGTGATCCAAGTACTGGGGCCCGGGCCCACGACGGAAGGCGTGGGCTGTATCACATAAAAACATGGGAATCGGGAAGAATTCCAGTTTTATGGTCGTAAAACGCCAAAGGACGAGGAACGACCATGATGGGGAGGTTACTATGGTTACTTATATAGTATTTGGTATCCCAAAAAATTATTTAGGCGATTCTGGTATAGGGGCATGGTCTTTCGGCTGAAAGCATGGGATATAGCACATGAAAATATAGGAATCAGGCAGATTCCTGTTTTATGGCCGTAAAACGTCAAAAGACGAGGAACGGCCATGTAGGGGTGATGACTATGGTTCATAGGTAGTATTGGATATCCGGGAAAATCTTTAGGTGATCCGGGTCGGGGGGCCTGGGCCCATGGCGGAAGGCGTGGCTATACACATAAAAATATGGGAATTTGGAGGAATTCCAGTTTTATGACCGTAAAACTTTATAAGACGAGGAATGACCATGGCGAGGCGGTGAATGTGGTTCCTTAGGTAGTATTTTATGTCCCAGAAATTTTTTAGGTGATTCGGGTCAGGGGGCCCCGCCCACGGCGGAAGGCGTGGGCTATACACATGGGAATATGGGAATCGGGCGAAATTCCAGTTTTATGGCTGTAAAACACCAAAATACGAGGAACGGACATGGAGGGGAAGTGAATATAGTTCCTTAGGTAGTATTTGTTGTTCGGGAATAATTTTAGGCATTCCGGGTCCGGGGGCCCGGGCCCATGGCAGAAGGCGTGGGCTAAAGCACACCAAAATATAGGAATCGACCGATATTCCAGTTTTATGGCCATAAAATGCCAAAAGACGATGAACGACCATGGCGTGGCGATGAATATGGTTCCTTAGATAGAAATTTGATGTCTCAAAAAAAATTTAGTCGATCTGAGTCCGGGGGCCCGGGCCCATAGTAGAAGGCGTGGGTTGCACACGAAAATATGGGAATTAGGCAGCATTCCAGGTTTATTGCCGTAAAACGTTAAAAGACGAGGAACGGCCATGGCGGGGTGGTGACTATGGTTCCTTAGGTAGTATTTGATGTACTGGAAAATTTTTAGGTGATTCGGGTTCGGGGGACTGGGTCCTCGGCGGAAGGCGTGGACTATAGCACACGAAAATATAGGAATCAGGCGGAATTCGAGTTTTATGGCCGTAACACGCCAAAAGACGAGGAACGACCATTGCATGGCGATGAATATGGTTCGTTTGTAGTATTAGATGTACCTGGAAATTTTTAGATGATCCATGTCCGGGGTCGGTGCCCACGGTGGAAGGCGTGGGTTAAAGCACACGAAAATATGGGAATCATGCAATATTCCAGTTTTTTTGCCGTAATACGCCAAAGGACGAGAAACGGCCATGAAGGGGTAGTGACTATGATTCCTTATGTTGTATTTGATGTCCGGGATAAATTTTAGGTGATCCGGATCTGGGGGCCCGGGCACACGGCGAAAGACGTGGGCTATAGCACACGAAAATATGGGAATAAGGTGGAATTCCAGTTTTATTGTCATAAAACACAAAAAGACGAGGAACGGACATGGCGGGGCGCTGACTATGGTACCTTAGGTAGTATTTGATGTCCCAAAATTTTTTTAGGTGATTCGGCTCCGGCCGAAGGCGTGGGCAATAGCACACGAAAATATGGGAATCAGGCGGAATTCGAGTTTTATGGCCATAACACGCCAAAAGACGAGGAACAGCTATGGAAGGGCGGTGACTATGGTTATATAGGTAGTATTTGATGTCCCCGAAAAAATTTAAGGCGATCCGGGTCCAGGGGCCTGTGCCCATGGCAGAAGGCGTGGGCTATAGCACACGAAAATATGGTAATCAGGCGAAATTTCCAAATTTATGGTGGTAAAACGCTAAAAGACGATGAACGGTCATGGCGGGGCGGTGACTATGGTTCATTAACTATTATTTGATGTCCCAAAAATTTTTTTTAGGCGATCCGGGTCCGGGGGCCTGGGCCCACAGCAGAAGGCGTGGGCTATAGCACACAAAAATCTGGGAATCAGGCGAAATTCCTAGTTTTATGACTGTAAAACCCCAAAAGATGAGGCAAAGCCATGGTGGGGCGGTGACTATGGTTCATTAGGTAGTATTTTATGTCCTAAAATTTTTTTTAGGCGATCCGGGTCCGGGGGCCCGGGCCCACAGCGGAAGGCATGGGGTATAACACAAGAAAATATGGGAATCAGGCGGAATTCTAGTTTTATGGCCGTAAAACTCAAAAAGACGTGGAACAACCATAGCGGGTTGGTGTCTATGGTTCCTTAGGTAGTATTTGATGTCTCAGAAATTTTTTAGGCTATCCAAGTCTGGGGGCTCGGGCCCACGGCGGAAGGCGTGGGCTATAGCACACAAAAATATGGGAATCGGGAAGAATTCCAGTTTTATGGTCATAAAACGCCAAAGGATGAGGAAAGGCCTTGCCAGGGAGGTGACTATGGTTCCTTAGGTAGTATTTTATGTCCCGAAATTTTTTAGGTAATTCGAGTGCGGGGGCCCGGTCCTTCGGCTGAAAGCGTGGGCTATAGCACACGAAAATAAGGGAATCAGGCAGAATTCTTGTTTTATGGACGTAAAACACCAAAAGAGGAGAAATGGCCATGGAGGGTAAATGAATATGGTTCCTTAGGTAGTATTTGATGTCCCAGAGAAATTTTAGGCGAACCGGGTCCAGGGGTCAGGGCCCACGGTGGAAGGCGTGGGATATAGCACACGAAAATATCAGAATCAAGTAGAATTCCAGTTTTATTTTCGTAAAAGGCCAAAATACGATGAACGGACAGGGAGGGGCAGTGACTATGATTCCTTAGGTAGTATTTCATGTACCGAAAACTCTTTAGGCCATCCGGGTCCAGGGGCCCGAGCCGACAGCGCAAGGCGTGGCCTATAACACATGAAAATATGGGAATCAGGTAAAATTCTAGTTTTATGGCCGTAAAATGCCAAAAGACGAGGAACGGCCATGGAGGGGCAGTCGAGGAACGGCCATGGAGGGGCAGTGACTATGGTTCCTTAGGTAGTATTTGATGTACTAGAAAACACTTTTTAGGCGATCCGGGTTCAGGGGACTGGGCCTATAGCGGAAGACATGGGCTATAGCACACACAAATCTGGGAATCGGGTGGAATTCCGGTTTTATGGTTGTAAAATGCCAAAAGACAAGGAACGGCCATGTCCGACGGTGAAAATGGTTCCTTAGGTATTATTGGATGTCCCAAATTTTTTTTAGGTTATCCAGGTTCGGGGGCCCGGGCGCACGGCGGAAGGCGTGGGCTATAGCACACAAAAATATAGGAATCGGGAAGAATTCCAATTTTATGGTCGTAAAGTGCCAAAGGACGAGGAAAGGCCTTTCGAGAGAGGTGACTATGGTTCCTTAGGTATTATTTGATGTGCCGGAAAAATTTTAGGCGATTCGAGTGCGGGGGCCCAGTCTTTCGGATGAAAGCGTGGGCTATAACACACAGAAATATGGGAATCGGGCAGAATTCCTGTTTTATGGCCGTAAAACACCAAAAGTCAAGGAATGGACATGGAGAGGAAATGACTATGGTTCCTTAGGTTGTATTTGATGTCCCAGATAAATTTTAGGCGAACCGGGTCCATGGGTTAGGGCCCACGGCGGAGGGCATGGGATATAGCACACGAAAATATGGGAATCAAGCGGAATTCCAGTTTTATTTTCGTAAAAGGCCAAAAGATGAGGAACGGCCATGGAGGGGCAGTGACTATGGTTCCCTAGGTAGTATTTCATGTCCCGAAAAACTTTTAGGCCATCCGGGTCCGGGGACCCGAGCCGACTGCGTAAGGCTTGACCTATAACACATGAAAATATGGGAATCAGGTAGAATTCCAGTTTTATGGCCGTAAAATGCCAAAAGACGAGGAACGTCCATGGAGGGGCAGTGAATATTGTTCCTAAGATAGTATTTGATGTCTCCAAAATTTTTAGGCCATCCGGGTCTGGGGGACTGGGCCCACGACAGAAGGTGTGGGCTATAACACATAAAATATACGGGAATCGGGCGCAATTCTAATTTTATCGCCATAAAACGCCAAAAGACGAGGAACGGCCATGGCGGGGTGGTGACTATGGTTCCATAGGTAGAATTTGATGTCCCGAAAATTTTTTTTAGGCTATCCGGGTTCGGGGGCCCGGGACTATAGCGGAAGGCGTAGGCTATAACACACACAAATCTGGGAATCAGGCAGAATTCCAGTTTTATGGTTGTAAAACACCAAAAGATGAGGAACGGACATGGCCGAGCTGAGAATATTGTTCCTTAGGTAGTATTGGATGTCCCAGAAAAATTTTAGGCGATCCAGGTTCGGGGTCCCGGGCGCACGACGGAAGGCGTCGACTATAGCACACGAAAATATGGGAATCTGGCGAAATTCAAATTTTACGGACGTAAAACACCAAAAGACGAGGAACATACATGAAGGCATGGTTAAGGTGGTTCCTTAGGTAGTATTTGATTTCCGGGATAAGTTTTAGGCCATCCGGATCTGGAGGCCCGAGCTGACGGCGGAAGGTGTGGGCTATAACATATGAAAATATGGGAATCGGGCGGAATTTCAAGTTTATGGACTTAAAATGCCAAAAATGAGGAACGACCATGGCAGGGAAGTGAGTATGGTTCCTTATATAGTATTTAATGTCCCGAAAAATCTTTAGGCGATCCGGGTCTGGGGGCACAGGCCCACGGCGGAAGGCGTGGGCTATTACACACGAAAAATATGGGAATCGTGCGGAATTCTAGTTTTACTGCCGTAAAATGCCAAAAGATGAGGAACGGCCATGGTGGGGCGGCGACTATGGTTCCTTAGGTAGTCTTTGATGTCCCGGAAGTTTTTTAGGCAAAACAGGTTCGGGATGTGGGCCCACAGCGGAAGGCGTGGGTTATAGCACACGAAAACCTGGGAATCGGGCAAAATTCCAATTTTATGGCCGTAAAATGCCAAAAGACGAGAAAAGACCTTGGAGGGGCGGTGACTATGGTTCCTTAGATAGTATTTGATGTCCCAAAGAAATTTTTTAGGCCATCCGAGTCTGGTGTCCCGGGCCTACAACGGAAGGTGTGGCTAAAGCACACAAAAATTTAGGAATCTAGCATAATTCCAATTTTATGGTCGTAAAACGTCAAAAGACGAGGAAAGAACATGGATGGGCAGTGAAAATGGTTCCTTAGGTAGTATCGGATGTCCCAAAAAGGTTTTAGGCGATCCGGGTCTGGGGGTCCGGGCCCACGGCAGAAGGCGCAATAGCACACGAAAATCTGGGAATCATGCAGAATTCTAGTTTTATGGTCGTAAGACGCTAAAAGACGAGGAACGTCCATGGCGGGGAAGTGAAAATGGTTCCTTAGGTAGTATTTGATATCCTGAAAAGATTTTAGGCGATCTGGGTACGGGGGCCTGAGTAGAAGGCGAAAGGTGTGGGCTATAACACATGAAAATATGGGAATCGGGTGGAATTCCAGTTTTATGGCCGTAAAATGCCAAAAGACGAGGAACGACCATGGCAGGCAGTGACTATGGTTACTTAGATAGTATTTTATGTCCCAAAAAAGTTTTAGGCCACCCGGGTCCGGGGGCCCAGGCCCACGGCAGAAGGTGTGGGCTATAACACACGAAAAATATGGGAATATGGCGCAATTCTAATTTTATGGCCGTAAAATGCCAAAAGACAAGGGCAGCCATGGAGGGGCAGTGACTGTGGTTACTCAGGTAGTATATGATTTCCCTGAATATTTTTAGGCGATCTCGGGGCCTGGGCCCACAGCGAAAGGCGTGGGCTATAGCACACGAAAATCTGGGAATCAGGCAGAATTCTAATTTTATGGTCGTAAAATGCCAAAAGAAGAGGAACGGCCATGGATGGGCAGTGAAAATGGTTCCATAGGTAGTATTGGATGTCCCCAGAAATTTTAGGCGATCCGGATTCGAGGGACTGTGCCGATGGCGGAAGGCGTGGGCTATAGCACACAATAATATGGGAATCGGGCGGAATTCAAATTTTATGGTCGTAAAGTGCCAAATGACGAGGAACGACCATTGCGGGGCGGTGAATATGGTTCCTTAGGTAGTATTTTATGTCCCAAATTTTTTTTACGACATCCGGGTTCGGGAGCTTGAGCCGACGGCGGAAGGCGTGGGCTATAACACATGAAAATATGGAAGTCGGGCGAAATTCTAATTTTATGGCCGTAAAATGCCAAAAGACGAGGAATGGGCATGGTGAGGCGGTGACTATGTTCCTTATATAGTATTTGACGTCCCGGAAAAACTTTAGGCTATCCAGATCTGGGGTCCCAGGCCTACGGCGGAAGGCGTGGGCTATAACACACGAAAAATATGGAAATCGGGCGGAATTCTATTTTTATGGCCGTAAAATGCCAAAATACAAGGAACGACCATGGTGTGGTGGTGAATTTGGTTCCTTAGGTAGTCTTTGATGTCTCGGAACTTTTTTAGGCGAAAGGGGTTCAAGGGCACAGGCCCACGACAGAAGGCCTGGGCTAAAGCACACGAAAATATGGGAATCAGGCGGAATTCAAGTTTTATGACTGTAAAACATCAAAAGAAGAGGAACGGCCATGGAGGGGTAGTGGATATGTTACTTATATAGTATTTGATGTCCAGAAAAAATTAAGCTATCCAAATCCGGGGGCCCAGGCCCATGACGGAAGGCGTGGGCTATATCATACGAAAAACATGGAAACCGGGCAAAATTCTAGTTTTATGGCCAAAAGACGAGGAACAGACATGTCGTGGTGGTGAATATGGTTCTTTAGTTCGTCTTTGATGTCTCGGAAAAAATTTAGGTTATCCGGGTCTGGGGGCCCGGGCCCACGACGGAAGGGGTGTGCTATTATGGGTATCGGGCGAATTTCCAGTTTTATGGCCGTAAAACACCAAAATATGAGGAACGACTATGGAGAGGAGGTGAATATGGTTCCTTAGGTAGTATTTGATGTCCCAAAATTTTTTAGGCGATCCGGGTCTAGGGGTCTGGGTCCACGGCGGAAGGCGTGGGATATAGCACACGAAAATATGGGAATCGGGTGGAATTCCAGTTTTATGGCCATAAATCTAAAAAAAAGAGGAACGGCCATGGAGGGGCGCTGACCATGGTTCCTTAGGTAGTATTTGATGTCCCGGAAAAAATTAGGCTATCCAAGTTTGGGGGCCCGAGCCCATGGTGGAAGGCATGTGCTATAGCACATGAAAATATGGGAATTGGGCGGAATTCCAATTTTATGGCCGTAAAATGCCAAAAGACGAGGAACGTCCATGGTGGGACGGTGACTATAGTTCCTTAGGTAGTATTTGATGTCCTTGAAAAATTTTAGGCCATCCAGTTCTGGGGGCCCAAGCCCACGGTGGAAGGCGTGGGATATAGCACACGAAAATACGGGAATCGGGTGGAATTCCAGTTTTATGGCCGTAAAATGCCAAAAGACGAGGAATGACCATGGAGGAGTGGTGACTATGGTTCCTTAGGTTGGATTTTGATGTCCCGGAAAAATTATAAGCCATCCAGGTCCGGGGCCCGAGCCCACGGCGGAAGGCATGGGTTATAGCACATGAAAATATGGGAATCGGGCGGAATTCCAATTTTATGGTCGTAAAACGCCAAAAGATGAGGAAAGGCATGGAGGGGAAGTGAATATGGTTCCTTAACTATTATTTGATGTCCTGAAAATTTTTTAGGCGATCCTGGGGCCTGGGCCCACAGCAAAAGGCGTGGGTTATAGCAGATGAAAATATGGGAATCAGGCGACATTCCAATTTTATGGCTATACAAGACGAGGAACGGCCATGGTGGGGCGGTGAATATGGTTCCTTAGGTAGTATTTGAAGTCCCAAAAAGTTTTTGGGCCAACAGGGTCCAGGGGCCCGAGCCGAAGGCGAAAGACGTGGGCTATACACATGAAAATATGGGAATCGGGTGGAATTCCAGTTTTATGGCCGTAAAATGCCAAAAGATGAGGAACGACCATGGAGGGGCGATGAATATGGTTCCTTAGATAGTATTGGTGTCCCGAAAATGTTTTAAGCCATATGGGTCCGGGGGCCTGGGCCCACAGCAGAAGGTATGGGAATCTGGCGCTATTCTAATTTTATGGCTGTAAGATGCCAAAAGGTGAGGAACGACCATGGCGGGGTGACGAATATTGTTACATAGGTAGTATTTTATGTCCCCGAAAATTTTTAGGCAATCTCGGGGCCTGGGCCCACAATGAAAGGCGTGGGCTATAGCACACGAAAATCTGGGAATCGGGGAAAATTCAAAATTTATGGCCGTAAAACACAAAAAGACGAGGAAAGACCATGGAGGGGCGGTTAATATGGTTCCTTAGGTAGTATTTGATATCCTGAAATAAATTTAAGTGATCTTGGTCTAGGGGTCCGGGCCCACGGCGGAAGGCGTGGGATATAGCACATGAAAATATGGGAATCGGGCAGAATTCCAATTTTATGGTTGTAAAATGCTAAAAGACGAGGAAAGACGATGGAGGGGAGGTTAATATGGTACCTTAGGTAGTATTTGATGTCCCGGAAATTTTTTAGGCCATCCAGGTCTTGTGGCCTGAGCCCACGACACATAAAAATATGGGAATTGGGCGGAATTCCAATTTTATGGTCGTAAAATGCCAAAAGATGAGAATGGCCATGGAGGGGCAGTGAATATGTTTCCTTAGGTAGTATTTGATGTCCCAAAATTTTTTTAGGCGATCCGGTTCTAGGGGTACGGGCCCACGGTGGAAGGCGTGGGATATAGCACACGAAAATATGGGAATCGGGTGGAATTCCAGTTTTATGGCCATAAAATTTCAAAAGACGAGGAACGACCATGTACGGGTGGTGACTATGGTTCCTTAGGTAGTATTTGATGTCCCAAAATTTTTTTAGGCGATCCGGTTCTAGGGGTACGGGCCCACGGTGGAAGGCGTGGGATATAGCACACGAAAATATGGGAATCGGGTGGAATTCCAGTTTTATGGCCATAAAATTTCAAAAGACGAGGAACGACCATGTACGGGTGGTGACTATGGTTCCTTAGGTAGTATTTGATGTCCTGGAAAAATTTTAGGCCATCCAGGTCTGGGGGCCCGAGCCTACGGCGGAAGGCGTGGGCTATAGCACATGGAAATATGGAAATTGGGCGGAATTCCAATTTTATGGCCGTAAAATGCCAAAAGATGAGGAACGACCATGGAGGGGAGGTTACTATGGTTCCTTAGGTAGTATTTGATGTCCTTGAAATTTTTTGGCCATCCAGGTCTGGGGGCTCAAGCCCACGGCGGAAGGCGTGGGATATTGCACACGAAAATATGGGAATCGGGTGGAATTCCAGTTTTATGGCCGTAAAATGCTAAACGACGAGGAATGGCCATGGTGGGGAGGTGACTATGGTTCCTTAGGTTGGATTTTGATGTCCCGAAAAATTTATAGGCCATCCAGGTCCAGGGGCCGGAGCCCACGACAGAAGGCGTGAGTTATAGCACATGAAAATATGGGAATTCGTCGGCCGTAATATGCCAAAAGACGAGGAACGGCCATGGAGGGGCGGTGACAATGGTTTCTTATGTAATATTTGATGTCCCTGAAAATTTTTAGGAAATCTTGGGGCCTGGGCCCACGACAAAAGGAGTGGGCTATAGCACATGAAAATATGAGAATCAAGCTGAATTCTAGTTTTATGGCTATACAAGACGAGGAACGGCCATGGCGGGGCGGTGACTATGGTTCATTAGGTAGTATTTGATGTCCCAGAAAAATTTTGGGCCATCAGGGTCCAGGGGCCCGAGCCGAAGGTGGATGGCGTGGGCTATAACACATGAAAATATGGGAATTAGGTGGATTTCTAGTTTTATGGCCGTAAAATGCCAAATGACGAGGAACGGCCATGGAGGGATGGTGTCTATGGTTCCTTAGATAGTATTTGATTTCTCGAAAAAATTATAGGCCATCCGGGTCCGGGGGCCTGGGCCCACACCAGAAGGTGGGTATAGCACACGAAAAATATAGGAATGAGGCGCTATTCTAATTTTATGGCCGTAAAATACCAAAAGGCGAGGAACGACCATGAAGGGGCGGTGACTATTGTTACTGGTAGTATATAATTTCCTTGAAAATGTTTAGGCGATCTCGGGGCCTAGGATCACGGCGGAAGGTGTGGTCTATAGCATACGAAAATATGGGAATCATGCGGAATTCAAAATTTATGGCCGTAAAACACAAACAGACGAGAAACGGCCATGGAGGGGCAGTTACTATGTTTCCTTAGGTAGTATTTGATATTCCTAATAATTTTTAGGCGATCCGAGTTTAGGGATCTGGGCCCACGGTGGAAGGCGTGGGATACAACACACGAAAATATGGGAATCAGGTGGAATTCCAATTTTATGACCGTAAAATGCCAAAAGATGAGGAACGGCCATAGCGTGGGGCGTAATATGGTTCCTTAGGTAGTATTTGATGTCCCGGAAAAATTTTAGGCCATCCAGGTCCGGGGGACCGAGCCCACGGCGGAAGACGTTGGCTATAGAACATGAAAATATGGGAATCGGGCGGAATTCCAATTTTATGGTCGTAAAGCTCCAAAAGACGAGGAATGGCCATGGAGGGGTGGTGACTATGGTTTATTAGTAGTATTTGATGTCCCTCAAAATTTTTAGGCAATCCTGGGGCCTGGGCCCACGACAAAAGACGTGGGCTAGAACAGACGAATATTTTGAAATCGAGTGGAATTCCAGTTTTATGGCCATTAAATGCCAAAAGACGAGGAACGGCCATCGAGGGTTTGTGACTATGGTTCCTTAGGTAGTATTTGATGTCCTGAAAATTTTTTTTAGGCGATCCTGGGCGTATAGGGGAAGGCGTGAACTATATCATGCAAAAATCTTGGAATCGGGCAGAATTCCTGTTTTATGGTCGTAAAAATGCCAAAAGATGAGGAACGACCATTGATGGGCTGTGAAAATGGTTCCTTAGTAGTATTGGATCTCCAAGAAAATATTAGGCGATCCTGTTCTGGGGTCCTGGGCCCACAATGGAAGGTGTGGGCTTTAGCACACGAAAATATGGGAATCGGGTGGAATTCCAGTTTTATGGTTGTAAAATGCCAAAAGATGAAGAACGACCGTGAAAGGGTGGTGACTATGATTCCTTAGGTAGTATTTGATGTCCCAAAAAAATTTTAGGCGAACCGGGTCCGGGGTCCTGGGCCCACAACGGAAGGCGTGGGCTACATCACACGAAATATATGAATCGGGCAGAATACCAATTTTATGGCTGTAAAACGCTAAAAGATGAGGAACGCCATGAAGGGGTGGTGAATATGGTTCCTTAGGTAGTATTTGATGTCCCAGAAAAACTTTAGGCGATTCGGGTCCGGGTGCTTGGCAGCACGGCTGAAGGCGTGGTCTATAGCACACGAAATTATGGGAATTAGGCGGAATTCTAGTTTTATGACCATAAAACGCCAAAGGATGAGGAACAACCATGGGGGGGGGGGGGGGGGTGAATATGGTTCCTTAGGTAGTGTTTGATGTCCCAAAATTTTCTTTTAGGCGATCCAGGTTCAAGGGCATGGGCCTACAGCGAAAGGCATGGAAAAATAGCACAAAAAAATCTAGAAATCGGGCGGAATTCCAGTTTTATGGTCGTAAAATGCCAAAAGACGAGAAACGGTCGTGGAGGGGCGGTGACTATGGTTCCTTAGGTAGTATTTGATGTCCCGAAAAATGCCAAAAGAGGAGGAATGTCCATGTCTGGGTAGTGAAAATGGTTCCTTAGGTAGTATTGGATGTCCCAGAAAAGTTTTACGCGATCCAGGTCTTGGGGCTTGGGCCCACAGCGGAAGACGTGGGCTATAGCAAAAGAAATATGGGAATCGTGCAGAATTCCTTTTTTATGTCCGTAAAATGTCAAAAGATGAGGAACGGCCATGAAGGGGCTGTTAAAATTCTTCCTTAGGTAGTATTGGATGTCCCTTAAAATTTTTAGGCGATCCAGGTCCGGGGGCCCGAGCCCACATCGGATGGCGTGGGCTATAGTACACGAAATATGGGAATCAGGAAGAATTCAAGTTTTATGGCCATAAAATGCCAAAAGATGAGTGTTGGTTGATTTCCCAATGCACACGCAAGTGTACGTGGTCGACAAGTAATATAGGA
>ML392819.1:0-42425 GCA_005239525.1 Nicotiana knightiana
GGTTTGGTGGGGATGTGGAATAGGGTAGGGAAAGTTGAAAAAGAATTTTGAAAAATATTTCCCCTTCTCTTGATAAGAAAAACACTTTCCTCCAATTGGATGAGTTCATGAAGAAAATATTTTCCTTCATACCAAACACACTCGAAATCTTGACTTTTGATTATCAATTCTTATTATTTGATGTTATTTTAATGATTGAGGTATCGAGCAAGTTTGTAGGATGTTATTACACTTATGTGCATGCTCGGTTTGGAACCAGCGGGGCTTGTGTGAGTTTCAGATGAGTTTGGATGGTTTTGGAACATCTGATGCACATTTGATATTGGTGCAAACCTGCAGATCTCGCATTTGTGAGGTACTGCTTACAAATGTAAACCTTGCTTTTGTGAGTGATTGCTCGCATTTGCGAAATGGGAACTGGAGGCTGGGTATCTCTTTTGCAATAAAATGTCCGCATTTGCAAAATGAGATGGTTCCGCATTTACGAGCCAATTGTCACTTTTGCAATGAGTGAGATGCTTTGGACTTCTTTGCAAATGTGAAGCATGAGCCGCATTTGCGGTGGTGGGGAGCTTCGCAAATGCGAGGGTTATGTCGCGTTTGTGACTTCTGGATGTCTGATGCACTGATCGCATTTGGGATTAGTGTTTCGCATTTGCAGACATCACAATTGCAACATCTCTAGCTGGGTAAAAGTTTGAGAAATTGTGACTTAGCTCATTTTACACCCGTTTTCAATCCTAAGCTCCCAATAGGCGATTTTTGAAGATCTTTTCTCCCTAAATTCGTTGGTAAGTATCTTTAACTAGTTTTCAATCAATTACAACTACTTTTCATGAATTTTTAACATCAAATCTATGAATTTCATGGTATAAATTAGGGGTTTTGGTTAGAATTTAGGAATTTTGCAAAATTAAGATTTAGACCTCAAATTAAGGTCGAAATCGAAATAAATCATATAATCGGGCTCGGGGGTGAATAGGGAATCGAATTTTTGTCTGAATCTCGGATTTCAACCAAACGGGCCCGGAGTTAACTTTTGTTGACTTTTTGAAAAATGATCAAAGTTGATTTTTTTCATTCATGGGTAGTTTCTAAAGCTTATTTTGGATTGTTTGATTGATAATTCGCTAGATTTGTTTAGTTAGGAGGCTTGTTCGAAAGTTAAGGCCGTGATTGAGTGTTGATTTGGTTTTGGAAAGAGGTAAGTGTCTTGATTAATCTTGATTCGAGGGAAATAAGATAAAATTGAGTCTATTTGCTATGTGAATTAAGTGTTGGGGCAGCGTATATTCAAGGTGACGAGTGTAAATACGCGGGCCATGGGATAAGCATGCAGGTGGAATTCACCTTACTTGTACCATGTTATTCTGTGTATTAAGTGTTTCATACCTTATATAGATTGTTAAGTCTTTGATTATTCGCTTTCATGTTATTTCATATATTGAGAATTTTGTGTTATTGGGTGATAAGAACGTCGAAGTTGTTGGTTGGTTGTTGACACTAATGTTGAAATAACCTCACATGATGAGCCATATTCAAATGTCATTATTGGTATAAAATTGCTTCCCACCTTTCTTGGTATTGTATTGTTGTAATTGCTTTGTGAGGAAGATTGAAAAACACGAAGAGTGTTGTCGTGCATTGTTTGCATATCGATATTTTTGCTTGAATAAACATGATGTTAAAGTATGAAGGTTGATGCCGTGCAATTGTATTTATATTATATTGTGAGGAACGGAGTAAAACATGAGGAGTGATGCCATGCAATTGCTTATTATTATCGTTATTATGTGAGGAAGAGAGTAAAAGTACGAACGGTGATGCCATGCACATGCTTTATTCATGTTATATGGTGAAGATGAGAGTAAAGCACGAAGGGTGATGTCGTGCAACTTGTTGACTTCATCATTTTTCTTGAAACTTTGATTGCCACTTTAACTTGGCAGACTTGTTGTTTATTTCGGAAAGAGACTTACTTAGTGAATCCTTGCTTATTATTTAGATTGCTACCCCTTTATATGGGTTCCTACCTCGTTATTACTTTTGAAGCTTTACTTGTTATTTACTTTGCTTTCTATATATATCTGCACATGTTTTTAGTAGGTGTCTTGTATTAGCCTCGTCACTACCTCGTCGGGATTAGTCTCTACACCTACTGAGTACGTTTGGTCAGTTGTACTCATGCTACACTTCTGCACTTCTTGTGTAGATTTTGATGTTGGCCCCCGTGGTGTCTAGTGGAAGCTTACTTGGGTCATATCTGTTCAGGAGACTTGAGGTAGAGTTGCACGGTGTTCGTAGTCCCTGAAGTCCCTTCCTCATTTAGTTTATTGTTTACATTGTTTCGAGTAGTTGTACTTTGTTTCAGACAATATTTGTAGTATTCTAGTCGCACATGTACTTGTGACTCTGGATTACTGAGATCAATATAGACTGCGTTATTTATAGAGTTGCTTCATGTATTCAGAGCATTTCAATCATTTATTATTAATATTCTACTTTTAAAATGTTAAAATTTGACTTATTCTCTAACTAACATTGGCTTGCCTAGCAAGTGGATTTTAGGCGCCATCACGGCCCCGTGATTGGGGTCTTGGGTCGTGAAAAATTGGTATCAGAGAACTAGGCTGCCTAGGTCTCATAAGTCATGAGCAAGCTTAGTAGAGTTTTAAAGATCGGTACAGAGACGTCTGCACTTATCTTCTAGAGGCTATAAGGCTTTAGGAAAATTTCGCTTCTTTCTTTCTCTATCGTGCGGATTTATGCTATCATTAGTTTTGAATCATTCTATTCTTGTTTTCTCACATATGGTGAGGACACGTACAACATTCACACCAGATCAGGGAATGGAGCCCCAGGCTGCAACCACTACCAGGAGTAGAGGTCGGGGCCGAGGTAGAGCTAGAGCCAGATGCAGAGCTTAGCCTAGAGCACTTGCATCAACACCTATTGCAGAGCCTTAGATCGAGCAGGAGGAGGAGGTCTCTGCTCAGACCGCGCCTGTTGGACCAGCTCAGGTCCCATTGGGGTTCATTGCTACCCTAGTGTCACGATCCAAATTCCCAACCCACGGGATCGTGATGGCGCCTAACACCAAACTTGCTAGGCAAGCCAATGTTAGAACTTAACTAACCATTTTCTTTTAACAATTTACTTAAACATGAATAAACAATTCAAAAATGAATACTGAATCTATTTCCAATAAAAAAAATTCATGAATAATAACCGAATAAATAAATCGAACCACGAACTAAATATATACTATATAACTACCCAGGGTCTGGTATCATAATTCACGAACTACTAAATAGTACTACAAATAAATAGGCTGAAAGGAATATGTCTCTGTTTTGAATGAAATAAAACAGTATCTAAATAAATAAGGAAGGACTCCAGGAATCTGCGGACGCCAGTAGATCTACCTCGTGTCTCCGTGTAAAAACTCAACTATGCTCAAAGAATCAGCTCTGACCGGTACCTAGATCTTCACAAGAAGTGCAGAGTGTAGTATCAGTACAACCGACCCCATGTACTGAGTAAGTACCGAGCCTAACCTCGACGAAGTAGTGACAAGGCTAGGACAAGACACCACATAAAACCTGGACATGTATAAACATACTAGCAACAACAATAGCACTTAAAGAGTTAACATTATATCCAATAATGGGAAAGGATCATGCTATGGGGAATTTAACATAAGGAGTGAGAAAAACAACAAGACAACAATAAACAGTAGTCAACAAAAATTTAAAGCAATAAGAATAGAAAAGGAACTCGCACGGCACCACTCTTCGTGCTTTTACTCTCATCCTCCCTATATCATAAATAATCATACACGGCATCACCCTACATGCTTTTACTCTCACAATGTATTTCATTCAGGCTCGATATCACCCTTCGTGCTTTTACTCTCACAATGTATTTCATTCAGGAATGACATCACTCTTCTTGCTTTACATTCTTCCTCACAATAGAATACTTTTGGATCACGCACGACATCACCCTTTGTGCTTTACACTCCTCCTTACCAATCACATAATCATTAACAACATACAAAGAGGGATTTCACAGGAAATCGATATTTCATCATAGTTTCTAGTTTCATTTATCATTTCAATCTCAATTCAATATTCATAATATTATCCATCATGGTTCCAACATTTCGACAACAACGATAATCACAAGTAATAGGCTTTACAACTACCAAAATAACAAGAATTTACTTTCACTCGCATGTTATGACCTGAACACAACGTATGGGTACTCGTCACCTCACATATAAATTGGATTTAGCAACAAAATAGGTAACAAGTAGTCACACAATACCTATTTCCTCAAGCTAAGGTTAGACACAACACTTACCTCGAATTCACATGCCACTCACTACTCAAGCACTGCTTTTACTTTTGAATTGGGCTTCAACTCACTCGTATCTAATCATAATTAGTTCAATATAATTAATTAGTTCTAAAGTAAATAACTTTACTGAAAAATTATGGTTTTCCTAAGTTTTCTCAAAAAGGTTAAAAATCGACCCCGGGCCTACTTGGCCCAAACTCGGGGTTCGGACCAAATTCTATTTACTCATTCACCCCTGAGCCCGAGTATGTAATTAGTTTCGAAATCTAACCCCAATTCAAGGTCAAACGATTTTTGCAAAATTTTCTAATTCTATCCAAACTCCCAATTTCTACCATGAAAATTCTTGATTTTTGATTGAAAAGTGATGAAAAACATTGGGTAATCGAAAGAGAAGAGTTTAGAATCATTTACCAACACTTTGAGGATGAAATTGTAGGTTGAAAATGTCCTTTAGGTCTTTTTAGTTTGAAAATGTGAAGAAAATAGGTTCTGCCCATGTTAAAATCCGTTATTAAATCGCTGGACATGCTTTCATCGCGTTCACGATGGGGCTGTCACGTTCGCGTAGAGTCTGGCCCAATGGCCATTGCGTTCGCAGAGCTTTACTCAAGATGGCCATCACGATCGCGGCCCAATGGACGTGTTAGCATAGAAAAAGTGTGAGCCCCCTCTCCCAGGCCCATTACACTCCGCGTTCGCGATAGCTTGGTCGCATTCGCGAAGGGTAATCCCCCCGGTGCTTCGCATTTGTGGCCCAGGTTATGCGTTCGCGTAGCACAAAACGACCCCCAACAAATTTACTCTACGCGATCGCGATGAAGAATGAATCAGTGCACCAGAAACAGATTTACAACGATTATTTCCAAGTTCAAAACGCCCCGAAACCTACCCAAAACTCACCCCGAGACCTCGGGGCTCTAAACCAAACATGCACGCAAGTCTAAAAACATCATACAGACTTGCTCGTGCAATCAAATCATGAAAATAATATCAAAAACTACAAATTTAACCTCAAAACTCAAGATTTCCTCAAGAACACTCAAATTTCTAACTTTTCAACCGAACGTCCAAATCACGTCAATTCAACTCCGATTCTCATCAAATTTCACAGATAAGACTTAAACATCATAACAAACCTGTACCGGACTCCGGAACCAAAATACGGGCCCGGTACTAATGAGTTCAAACATTAATTCATTTCTTTGTTTCCTTAAAAATCCAGCATAACAATTTTCTTCAAAAATTGATTTCTAGGGCTAGGGACCTCACAATTCAATTCCGGGCATATGCCCAAGTCCCATATTTTATTGCGGACCTCCCGGAATTGTTGGAACACAGATCCGGATTCAGTTACTCAAAATGTTGAACAAAGTCAACTAAAATCAAATTTTAATTCCAAAAATTATCATTTCTCACATTTTCACATAAAAAGTTTTCCAGTTTCACACCCGGACTGCGCACGCAAATCGAGGTAAATAAAATTAATCTTTTAAAGGCTCATGAGCCCGGAATGGAGTCTTAATTCATAAGATGAACCCTTTGGGTCATCACAATCTCCACCTCTGAAACAAACGTTCGTCCTTGAACGGACATAGAAAATTACCTGAACTGGAAAACAAGTGGGAATATCTACTATGCATGTCCGACTCGGACTCCCAAGTAGATGCCTCAACATGCTGACCTCTCCACTGCACTCAAACTGAAGGGTAACTCTTTGATCACAACTGATGAACCTACCGGTCTAAAATGGCTACCGTCTCCTCCTTATAAGTCAAATCATTGTCCTATTGGACAAAGCTGAAATCTAACACGTGGGACGGGTCACCATGATATTTCCGGAGCATAGACACATGGAATACCGGATGAACTGAGGATAACCCTGGAGGCAACGCAAGTCTATAAGCTACCTCCTCCACTCGCTCGAGAATCTCAAACGGTCCGATATACCTAGGGCTCAACTTGCCCTTCTTCCCAAATCTCATGACACCCTTCATGGGAGATACCTGAAGTAATACTCTCTCTCCAACCATGAATTCCACATCACGGACCTTACGGTCGGCGTAACTCTTTTTCCTAGACTGAGCTGCACGAAGTCGATCCTGTATAACCTTGACCTTATCTAAGGCCTCCTGAACTAAGTATGTACCCAATAATCAAGCCTCTCCCGGATCAAACCACCCAACTAGCGATCTACACCGTCTACCATATAATGCCTCATAGGGAGCCATTTGAATGCTCGACTGATAACTATTATTGTAGACAAACTCTGCTAACGACAAGAATTGACCCCAAGAACTTCCAAAATCAATGACCCAAACACGAAGCATATCTTTCAAGATCTGAATAGTACGCTCAGACTGTCCGTATATCTGAGGATGAAATGATGTGCTCAACTCAACTCGTGTACCCAACTCTCACTGAACTGCCCTCCAAAAGTGCGAGGTAAACTGCGTACCTCGATCAGAAATAATAGACACGGGCAAACTATGAAGGAGAACAATCTCTCGAATATATATCTCTGCCAACCGCTCCGAAGTATAAGTACTTGCCACCGGAATGAAATGCGCTGATTTAGTCAGCCTATCCACAACAACCCAACCAACGTCGAACTTCCTCTGAGGCCGTGGAAGTCCAACAACGAAGTCCAAAGTGATAATCTCCCACTTCCACTCAGGAATCTCTATTTGCTGAAGTAAACCACTAGGTCTTTGATTCTCATATTTCACCTATTGGCAATTCAAACAACGAGCGACATAAAAAACAATATCCTTTTTCATCCTTGTTCACCAATAGTGCTGTCGCAAGTACATCTCGGCAGCACCCGGATGAATAGAATACTTAGAACTGTGAGCCTCCTTAAGGATCAACTCACGAAGTCCATCAATATTGGGCACACATATACGACCCTGCATCCTCAAAACACTGTCATCTCCAGCTGTAACCTTCTTGGCACCACCGTACCGAACGATTTCCCTAAGGACCATCAAGTGCGGGTCACCATCCTGCCGATCTATGATACGCTCGAATAAGGAAGACCGAGCAACTGTACAAGCTAGAACATGGCTAGGCGAAATGTCCAACCTCACGAACTGATTAGCCAACGTCTGAATATCTGAAGCTAATGGTCTCTCACCAACTGGAATAAAATGCAAAGCTGCCCATACTTACTGCCTTCCTACTCAATGCATCGACCACTACATTGGCCTTTCCTGGATGATACAATATAGTGACGTCATAATCTTTCAATAACTCTAGCCATCTCCTCTGTTTGAAATTAAGATCCTTTTGCTTGAACAAGTACTAGAGGCTACGATGATCCGTGTAAACCTCACTTGGCAAGCCATAAAGATAGTGCCTCCATATTTTTTCAATGCGTGAACAATGGCGGCCAACTCCAAGTCATGAACATGATAATTCTTCTCATGAACTTTCAACTGCCGAGACGCATATGCAGTCACCCTGCCATCCTGCATCTATACTGCTCCAAGCCCAACGAGAAGCATCACAATATACTGTAAAAGATCCTGAACCTAATGGCAACACCAACACCGGTGCTGAAATCAAGGCTGTCTTGAGCTTCTGAAATCTCGCCCCACACTCATCCGACCATTTAAATGGGTTACCTTTCTGATTCAATCTGGTCATCGGGGCTTCTATATACGAGAACCCCTCCACAAAACGACGCTAGTATCCCGCCAAACCCAAGAAGCTCCTGATTTCCGTGGCTGAAGTGGGTCTAGGCCAGTTCTTGACTGCCTCTATCTTCTTAGGATCAACCTGAATACCCTATGCTGATACGATGTGACCCAAAAAAGCTACTGAATCTAACCAGAATTTACACTTTGAAAATTTTGCATACAACTGATTATCCCTTAAAGTCTGGAGTGCTATACGGAGGTGCTGCTCATGCTTCTCCCGACTGCGGAGTATATAAGAATATCATCAATGAACACAATTACGAAGGAATCCAGATAAGGCTTGAAAACTCGATTCATCAAATCCATAAAGGCTGCTAGAAGGATGTCTTAGGAACATCGGACGCCCTAATCTTCAAATAATGGTAGCCCGATCTCAGATCAATTTTCGAAAACACACTGGCACCCTGAAGCTGATCAAATAAATCATCAATTCTCGGCAATGGATACTTATGTTTGATAGTAACCTTATTCAACTGCCAGTAATCTATACAGATTCTCATCGATCCATCCTTCTTCTTTACGAACAAAATCGGTGCACCCCAGGGCGAGACACTAGGACTGACAAAACCCTTATCAAGTAGGTTTTGCAACTGTTCTTTCAATTCTTCCAATTCTGGTGGGGCCATCCGGTATGGAGGAATATAAATAGGCTGAGTGCCTAGAGCCACATCAATAAAAAAATCGATATCCCTGTCGGGTGGCATACCTGACAGGTCTACAGGAAACACTTTGGGAAACTCCCGAACAATAGGCACTGACTCTATTAAGGAAATTTCGGCATCTGAATCACGAATATGAGCCAAATAAGCGAAACATCCCTTCTAAACCATGCGACGAGCCTTGGCATAAGAAATCACTTTGTTGGGAGAATGACCAGGAGTCCCTTTCCATTTTATTTGAGGTAATCCCGGCAAAGCTAAAGTAACTGTCTTGGCATGACAGTCCAAGATGGCATAATAAGGTGACAACCAATCCATGCCCAATATGACATCAAAATCGACCATGTCAAAAAGAAAAAGGTCTACACTAGTTTCAAGACCCTCAATAACGACTACGCACAAACGATATACACGATCTACCACAATAGCATCCCCCACCGGTGTAGACACATAAACAGGGACACTCAAGGAGTCACGGGGCACAACCAAATACGAGGCAAAATATGATGACATATAAGAATAAGTAGACCTTGGATCAAACAAAACTGAAGCAGCTATATTATAAACTGAAATGGTACCTGTGATAACTGCATCGGAGGACTCCGCCTCGGCTCTAGCTGGAATGCATATAATCGGGGCTGGACCCCACCACCCTGAACTACGTAACCCGGAGGACCCCTGACAGATGGACCTCCACCTCTAACGGGCTGGCCTCCACCTCTAGTGGGCTGACCCCCACCTCTAGCATTCTGACCTCTACCTCTAGCTACCTGACCCCTACCCCTAGCTGGCTGGGAAGGTGGTGCAGCAAATGGTGCCGGAACTATAGCATGAGAATTCTGGTACTGAGAATTATCTGACACATGAGGGAAATACCTAGCAAAGTGCCTCGGGTTACCACAAGTATAACAAGAACTTGGTTGTCGAGACTGCTGGCCGTCAAACTGACCCTGTCGACATGGATACCCCCCTGAAAGATCTGGAGAGGAGGTGCATGAATAGGGGCTGACTGATCAAAATAAGGCAAATGAGAGCCACGACCACCTAGGGCCCCCTGGGACGTCTGAAGTGCTGAATTAAATGGCCTGGAAGGATGGCCTCTGCCCTGAGTACTCCCGCCTCTAGATGAGGAACCACTGAATCCACTGAAATGTCAAGGTATCTTTTCTGACCCCTGACCTCCCATCCCAAGAACCGACTCAACTCTCCTGGCCACATTGGCCGCGTCCTGAAAGAAAATCTTAGCCCCCGTCTCTTTTGCCATCTGCAACCTGATGGGCTGAGCAAGGCCCTCAATAAATCTCCTAACTCTCTCTCTCTCTCTCTGTGGGTAACAAAAGAATAACATGCCGAGCTAAATCCACAAAGCAGTTCTCATACTGGGTAACTGTCATGCCGCGCTGCTGAAGACGCTCAAACTGACGATGCTTCTCTTCTCTAGTAGTGATTGGCAAAAATTTCTCCAAAAAGAAGTGAGAAAACTGATCCCAAGTCAGAGTAGGTGACCCAACTGGTCTAGTCAACAAATAATCCCTTCACTATTTCTTGGCAGAACCAGTCATCTGAAACGCGGCGAAGTTGACCCCATTGGTCTCCAAAATACCCATATTACGAAGAACCTCATGACAACTGTCCAGATATTCCTGAGGATCCTCTGAAGTAGCACCACTAAAATGAACAGGGAAAATCTTGATAAACCTGTCCAGTCTCCACAAAGCATCGGAAGTCATATCTTCCCCATCAATAATTGGGGCTGCAACAACTGTCTGAACTATCCCAACCGGGTTGGCTGCTAGGGTATGGACCTAAGGGGTAGTCTGATCAAGAGTGTGGGTACCAGGAATCTGGACCACTCCTCTAGCTTGAGATATTAGTGCTGCAATAGGGAGTGCACCAGTCTGGGCTACACTCTCCATAAGGCCCACTAATCGGACCAAAGCATCTTGAAGCACCGGGGTAGCAATGAACCCCTCTGGGACTTGAGCTAGTCTAGCTGGAACGGTCTGAGATGGAGCCCCGTCATCAATCTTAACCCGGGGCTTTACAGCTGGGGCTGCAATATGAGCAATGAGCTGAGTCCTGCCCCTGCCTCGGCCTCTGATGTGGCCTCGACCTCTTCCCCTAATAGGAGCTGCTTCTGCTGCTGGAGGACCGGATTGTTGGTCAACGAAAGAGGAAGCACGTGTTCTCACCATCTGCGAAAGAATAGAAGAGTTTAATCAGTATTTTTTTGAGATATCAATAATCGCACGACAAAGTAGAAATAAAATGAGTTTGTTCCTAACTTCATGGCCTCTGAGAGATGAGTACAGACGTCTACGTACCGATTCCTCAGACTCTATTAAGATTGTTCGTGAATTGTGAGACCTACGCAACCTAGAGCTCTGATACCAACTGTCACGACCCAGATTCCCAACCCGCGGGAACATGATGGTGCGTAACACAATACTTGCTAGGCAAGACAATGTTAGAACTTAACTAACCATTTTCTTTTAACAATTTGCTTAAACATGAATAAACAATTCAAAAATGAATACTGAATCTAATATTTCCCAATAAAAAAACTTCATGAATAATAACCGAATAAATAAACTGAACCACGAACTAAATATATACTATATAATTACCAAGGGTCTGATGTCACAATTCACAAACTACTACAGAGTACTACAAATAAATTGTAACGACCCGACCGGTCGTTTCGTGAGATTTACCCCGTTTCCCCCATTTCTGCATTTGTTATATATTGCTAGCCTGTTTTTGTTGTGTTGGGTCAGTTGGTTTGGGTCCGAAGTGGTCATGGTGAGAATTGAGGCATTTAGTTTCCTAAAGTAGCCTAAAAGTTGAGAAAGTCAATTGAGAGATGACTTATTGGTGAACGACCTCGGAATGCAGATTTTATGGCTCGGATAGTTTCGTTAGGTGATTTGGTACTTAGGAGTGTGTTCGGAATGAAGTTTTGATGTCCGGTGTAGAATTAGGCTTGAATTGGCGAAAGTTAGTTTTTGGCGATTTCTGGTCAGCAGTGGAAAATAGGCTATCGGGGTTGGAATGGGATTCCGGAAGTTGGAGCAGGTCCACAATGTCATTTTGGGTATGTGTGCAAAATTTCAGGTCAATCGGAGGTGTTTTGGTTGGTTTCGGCGTAGTTGGCGAAATTTGGAAGTTTCAAAGTTCATAGGCTTGAATTTGATGTAATTTTGGTGTTTTCATGTTGTTTTTGGTGTTTCGAAGCTCGACTAAGTTGGAATAATGCTATGGGGTGTGTTGGATGTTTGGTTGGGGCCCCGAGGGGCTCGGGATTGATTTTGGATGGTTGGCGGGGTATTGAACTTGGGAATTTGCAGCAAATAACTGCTGGTGTGAGTTTCTGGTGTTGGCCGCACCTGCGGATGGGTATCTGTAGGTGCGATGTTGTAGGTGCAAAAGGCTGTGCGTAGGTGCGAAAGGCTGTGCGCAGGTGCGAAAGGCTGTGCGCAGGTGCGAAAGGAGGCTAGGAAAGGGAAATCCACATGTGCGAAGAGATGGTCGCACCTGCGAAGCCGCAGGTGCGGAGAATTGGCCACAGGTACGAGAATTGGTTCGTTAGTGGGATTGCGCAGGTACGCACCTGAGACCGTAGGTGCAGGTCCACAGGTGCGGAAATGCTAGCAGAACAGTATAAAAAGGGGCCTCCGTGAAATTTTATTCATTCCACCATTTTTGCATGCGGGAGGAGCTCTTTTGAAGGCAAATTGAAGAGGGAATTCGTGGTTCTTTAGTGAAGGTAAGTTCTCGGGTTATTAAAGTCATTTCTATGCTATATTTTCGAATTAGGCTTTTTAAATTGGAGGACTTAAGTAGGGAAAGGATTGGAAGAATGGGTGGAAGATTGGAAAATTCTTTTGGCAATTTGGGTAGGCAATTGTGGTCCGATTGTGATGATTTTGGTATGTGTAGGATTGTGGGAGGACGAGGTTTCTAGTGATGTAAATTTTATCGAATTTCGAGAAGTGGGCCTAGGGCTCAGGTTTGGCCGAATTTCGAGATTCTTGTATAATTTGATAGTTTTCGATTGGGTTATGTTCCTTTGGTATATATTAATGATATTAAACTGGTTTTGGCTAGATTCGGAGCAATCAGGAGCCAATTCGAGGGGAAAGAGCATAGCGGACTAGTGTTGTGGCCCGGTAGAGGTAAGTAATGGTTATAAATCTTGTCCTTAGGGTATGAAACCCCGGACTACATATTTCTTACTGATTTTAGAATGGCACACATGTCGGATGACGAGTATGTGGCGCACACTGATTTTTGGATTGGACTAGGTCCTCTCCGTGTCAACTAATGAGTTGCATATTTTACTCAAAACCTTATGTTAAATTATGTTCTAAATATTGTTGAAATATTTGGGCTATAAGCCATGTTTGGGGCCTTGTGTCGATCTGTTTAGACCCCTTGGGAGATTTTTACTCCCTCACTATTTGTTGATGATTTCACTCAGCCACATTATGCTTACTGTTTTCGAAACTCAGCCTGATTTACACTACTTTGAGATTTAAAAATGATGTTTTGGGTCAAGGACCCTGTTTTACTGATTTGCCCGAGGGGATTTTTGAGTGGTACTGCTGAGTGAGGCCGAGGGCTTGATTGTGAGGATATTATACGCCACGAGGTGGCTTGATATTAGTGCTTGGGCTAAAGGAGCCCCTCCAGAGTCTGCACACCCCCCAGTGAGCGCACAGAGTGTCGAGTGATGAGTGATTGGGAGGCATGAGTGAATGTGAGGTGCTGAGCGACTGATTATGAGTGACTGTGAGGCATGCCCGAGGGGCTGATTATGATACATGTTTTTTTCCGAGGGGCTACTTATGATTTTATTATTTTCACTCTGAACTTATGAAATATGTTTTTCCCGAGGGGCCTCTATATGATTCATTTCATTTTCATACTAAATCTTTCGGTTTAAAGTTGTCCAAAATATGCATTCTTCAAAGGACTTTTCTGAAGTGGGTTTTAAGGCATGATAACTTCATATATCTATGTTATACCATTGGAAAGTAAGGCTGTGTATATTGTGATTTGATGACATTGATTTTATGTGTTTCCTTTCCGCTTAGACTTGATTTATTTTCATTACTACTGAGTTGGCGTACTCACATTACTCCATGCACCACTGTGTGCAGATTCAGGTGCAGATACCAAGCATTAGTCATTTATTCCGTGCGGAGCTGGATTGCGGGATATAGAGGTAGCTGTTCAGCGTCCGCATCATCTCTATTTTCCCTTCTTGTTGTATCTAGCTATTTATTCGGAGGTTTTATATTATAATAGTATACCTTTGGCTCATTTTCCTTATATGCTCATGACATGTTGGCTCCGGGTTTTGGGGTTGGTGGCACTGTTTATTGGCCTACTTTATTTAGTAAACTCTGTATATTTTATGAAATGCTTGAAATTGGAATGGGATTTTGAAAGAAATTGTAAACATGTAGTTATTGGCTAGCCTAGTTCCACGATAGGCGCCATCACCATCGGTCTGGGTTTGGGGGTCGTGACATAAATGGGATGAAAGAAATATGTCTTTGTTTTGATTGAAATAAAATAATATTTAAATAAATAAGGGAGGACTACAGGAATCTGCGGACGCCGGCAGATCTACCTCGTGTCTCCGTGTAAAAACTCAATTATGCTCAAAGAATCAGCTCTGACCGGTACTCGGATCTGCACAAGAAGTGCACAGTGTCGTATCGGTACAACGACCCCATGTACTGAGTAAGTGTTGACCCTAAACTCGGCGAAGTAGTGACGAGGCTAGGACAAGACACCACATAAAACCTGGACATGTATAAACATACTAGCAGCAACAATAGCAATTAAAGAGTTAAAATTATATCCAATAATTGGAAGGATTTCTATGGGGAATTTAACATAAGGAGTGAGAAATACAACAAGACAACAATAAACAATAATCAACAATAATTTAAAGCAACAAGATAGAAAAGGAACTCGCACGGCACTACCCTTCGTGCTTTTACTCTCATCCTCCCCATATCATAAATAAGCATACACGACATCACCCTTCGTGCTTTTACTCTAACAATGTATTTCATTCAGGTACGACATCACCCTTCGTGCTTTACACTCTTCCTCATAATAGAATATAATTGGATAATGCACAACATCACCTTTCGTGCTTTACAATCCTCCTTACCAATCACATAATCATTAACAACATACAAAGAGGGATTTTGCAGGAAATCAATATTTCATCATAGTTTCTATTTTCATTTATCATTTCAATCTCAATTCAATATTCACAATATTATCCATCATGGTTCCAACATTTCGACAACAACGATAATCACAAGTAATAGGCTTTACAACCACCAAAATAACAAGAATTTACTTTCACTCGCATGTTATGACCTGACCACAACGTATAGGTGCTCGTCACCTCACCTATACATTGGATTTAGCAACAAAACATGTAACAAGTAGTCGCACAATACCTATTCCCTCAAGCTAAGGTTAGACGCAACACTTACCTCGAATTCACAGGACACTCACTGCTCAAGCACTGCTTTTCCTTTTGGAATTGGGCTTCAACTCACTCGTACCTAATCATTATTAGTTCAATATGATTAATTAGTGCTAAAGGAACTAACTTTACTGAAAAACTATGATTTTCCTAATTTTTCTCAAAAAATGTTAAAAATCGACCCCGGACTTGCTTGGTCTAAACTCGGGGTTCGGACCAAATTATGTTTACCCATTCACCCCCGAGCTCGAGTATGTAATTAGTTTCAAAATACTACCCCAATTCGAGGTCAAAATTCGATTTTTACAAAATTCTCTAATTCTACCCAAACTCCCAATTTCTACCATGAAAATTCTTGATTTTTGATTGAAAAGTAATGAAAAACATTGGGTAATCGAAAGAGAAGAGTTTAGAATCGTTTACCAACACTTTGAGGATGAACTTGTAGGTTGAAAATCTCCTCTAGGTCTTTTTAGTTAGAAAATATGAAGAAAATAGGTTCTACCCGTGTTAAAATCGTCATTAAATCGGTGGACATGCCTTCATCGTGTTCGCGATGGGCCTGTCTGATTTGCGTAGAGTCTGGCCCAATGGCCATCGCGTTCGCAGATCTGAGGACGTATTCGCGGAGCTTTACTCCAGATGGCCATCGCAATCGCAGCCCAATGGACATGTTCGCATAGAAGAAGCGCGAGCCCCCTCCCCCAGTCCAATTACTCTCCGCGTTTGCGATAGCCTGTTCGCGTTCGCGAAGGGTAATCCCCCACCAGTGCTTCACGTTCGCGGCCCAGGTTATGCGTTCGCGTAGCACAAAACAACCCTCAAAGAATTTACCCTACGCGATCGCGTGTGAAGCTTCGCGATCACGATCGCGATGAAGAATGAATCAGTGCACCAGAAACATATTTACAGCAGTTATTTCCAAGTTCAAAACGCCCCGAAACCTACCCAAAACTCACCCGAGCCCTTGAGGCTCTAAACCAAATATGCACGCAAGTCTAAAAACATCATACGGACTTGCTCGTGTGATCAAATCATGAAAATAACATCAAAAACTACAAATTTAACCTCAAAACTCAAGATTTCCTCAAGAACACTCAAATTTCTAACTTTTCAACCTGATGTCCAAATCACATCAATTCAACTCCGATTCTCATCAAATTTCACAGATAAGAGTTAAATATCATAACAAACCTGTACGGGGATCCGAAACCAAAATACGGACCCGATACCAATGAGTTCAAACATTAATTCATTTCTTTATTTCCTTAAAGATCCAGCATAATAATTTTCTTATAAAATTGATTTCTAGAGCTAGGGACCTCGAAATTCAATTTTAGGTATACGCAAAAGTCCCATATCTTACTGCGGACTTCCCGAGATCATCGAAATACGGATCCGGGTCCATTTACTCAAAATGTTGAACAAAGTCAACTAAAACCAAATTTTAATTCCAAAATTATCATTTCTCATATTTTCACATAAAATGCTTTTCGATTTCACGCCCGAACTGCGCACGCAAATTGAGGTAAATAAAATTAATATTTTTAAGCTAATGAGCCTAGAATGGAGTCTTAATTCATAAGATGACCCTTTGGGTCATCACACCTAGTACATCAGTACATCCTAGTCCGTATGGTCGGTCTCATGGTGACCGTGACCCAAGCCTATGTATTTCCTGTAGACCCAGCCATCTCTCAAGCTGGGGGAGAATCCCAGATTACCGCTAGTTACACACCATAGTAAATGGCTCATGGATATCAGACTCCGGCAGTTCCAGCAGTTGGAGCAGTTCAGCCTGTTATTGCCACATAGTTCGGGGATGGACTCACAATGTCGTCCGAGGTACTGAAGAGGTTAGCATGTGATGTCGTCCGAGGGATTGGTATTGAATTTCTTCCCACCTTGCTCGGTATTGTATTGTTGTAATTGCTTAGTGAGAAAGATTGAAAAGCACGAAGAGTGTTGTCATGCATTGTTTGCATATTAATATTTTTGCTTGAGTGAATATGATGTTAAATCACAAAGGTTGATTCCGTGAAATTTTATTTATATTATATTCTGAGGAAGAGAGTAGAAACACGAAGTGTGATGCCGTGTAATTTCTTGTTATTACCATTATTATGTGAGGAAGAGTGTAAAAGAATGAAGGGTGATGCCATGCACATGCTTTATTCATATTATATGGTGAGGATGAGAGTAAAAACATGTAACCGTGCAATTTGTTGACTTCATCATTTAACTTGATACATTAATTGCGACTTTAACTTGGCACACTTGTTGTTTATTTTGGAAATAGACTTACTTTGTCGTCCCTTGCTTATTGTTTTGATTGTTTCCCTTTTTGGTTTGTCCCTACCCTATTATTACTTTTGATGCTTTGCTTTTTATTGCTTTATACATATATTTGCATAGGTTTTGAAATGACCCGGCCGGTCGTTTTGAGCTCTAGCATGTCGTTTACCGGTTTGAGACCTTAAGTACTTTCACTTCATGTATTATTACTTGCACGTGTGGTTGTTTTTAGTTTTCAGGAAGTTCAGAGTTGATTTGGATGAGTTGAAAGAGTTAACCAAGGTTTGAATTTTGAGTAAAAGACCTTGTATTCGGGATTTGAAGGTTACAATAGGTTCTTATGATGATTTGAACTTGGGCATATGTTCGGGTTGAGTATCAGATAGACCGGGAGCGTTTCAGTGCTTAATGTGGAAAGTTGGCATTTTGAATATTTTAGAATATCCTAAGTTTGATTTGAAGTGGATGTTGGTGTTATTGATGTCTGTTTGTGATTCCGAGCCTTGCAATAGGTTCGTATTATGCTTTATGACTTGTACGTAAAATTTGGCGTCATTCTGGAATGTTTAAGTAGGATTCAGATGCGTTCGTCGAAGTTTGAATGTTGGAAAGTTAAAAGAAGGATCTTGATCATCGATTTGTGGTTTTGGATGTTATTAATGGTGTGTTGAACCTTTGGATAAGGTATTAGGACTAGTTGGTGTGATTGGACGGGGTACCGGGGGCTTCGGGTGCGTTCCAGATCATTTCTCTATGTCTTATTGCTGGTTCTGGTTTGTTCTCCGCGAACACGAAGGGTGCTCACATTCACAAAGAAGGAATTGAGATAGAGGATTATTTTTTCATCACATTCGAAGGGAAGTCCTGCGTTTTTGTAGGTGTGGGCGGATGTGCATCGCGTTCGCGACAGGGGATCACATTCGCATAGGGGAAGATGTTGAGCCTGGAAGCTTGGCCTTCACGTTCGCGGTGGAGAGGTCGTGTCCCCGATGATATGGCTTGGTGAAGCATCACATTCGTGAGCCTTGTCTCATGCTCGTGAAGAGGATTTTTGGAGCTAGAGCAGATTGTGCTTCGCGAACGCGAGGGTCAGGCCGCGTTCGCAAATAAGGTCGACCCTGGGCAGAGTTGTTTTAATTCGGGAGTTGGCTCAATTTTCTCTCATTTCACTTGGATGGCGAATTTGGGGAGCTATTTTGAGGAGATTTTCATCAAGAAACACAAGGTAAGTGATTCCCACTTTTTGTATTTATATTATATTTAGAGGATTTAAACAAGCCTAAAATTTGTAATAACATGAGTTATATATGGATTTCAACATGAAAATTTGTAGAAATTGTGAGATTTTGGAAGAACACCTAAATTTTGATTTTTTTGGATTTTGACCACGAAATTGGGCATGGAATTAAAAATAAATTATATATTTGGGTCTGTGGTGTTATGAGTAATGTTTATCTTCGAAATTTTCAGAATCCGGGCACGTGGGTCTGAGGGTTGAATTTGTTGATTTTCGAGCGGAGTTGGGAATTGTTATCAATTGATTAATTATGAGTGTTGGAGTATATTTTGATTGGTTTGCATATTGTTTGACTAGTTTCGGATTGATGGGCGTCGGTTTGAGATGTTAGAGAGGAGTTGGAGCCGGTTATGGAACTTTGGAACGAGTTAAGTCTCATGTCTAATTTTGTGAGGGGAAAACTACCCGTATGCATTAAATTATTATGTGCTACTAGTTATGGGTGCTACTTGTGTACGAGGTGATGAGAGTCCGTATGTAGCTAAAATTATATTTATGTCCGAGTAGACTTAGGACTTTATCATGTGGTACTTGAATTATTTGAACTCAATTTGCTAGTTTAGTTACTTGAATTTATAATTGAAATTTATTTGGGAATATGTTAGGTCAAGCTATATCACGTTTAGTTGTTTGGCGGGATACTTGATAGGCGGTAGAGGTCATGTTTACTTTATGTTTTCCATTTTTGCGTTGCAAACACGTGACCCGTAATTCGATAAGTTTCTTCCTTTCCAGTGGATCGGGCCAAATGTCTCAACAGTATATTTAGATGCATCTATGGTTCGTGCCGGTGGACCCTTGGAAGTATACACACTATTCTGGATCGGGCCGTACGACCTCAGCGTAACTCGTGCACAATATTGCTCGGAGCCTGAATATTTATGAGATTCTCCTTTGATTGAGACCTGGCATTTATATGGTATTCCTTATATGCTTGAGATTGAACTTGATATTTCTGATATGTTGAGATAGCATATGAGATTTGAGGCATTTATATCGTCAAGAGAAATGTTGGAGGATTATGTTAGTTACAGTTCTTACCTCACTATTATTGTTGTGTTTCATATCTATTTATAATTTATTATATTATTTTATTAGACCACTAATAAGTTTCGATGTCGATCCCTCGTCACTACTTCTCCAGGGTTAGGCTAGATACTTACTCGGTACGCGTTAATTTACGTACTCATGCTACTTTTCTGCACTAAATGTGCAGCATCTGGCAGGTTCATTTGGTGGTCATCTTGGCGCGTAGGTGCAATTTCCTAGGGGACTATTTTTTAAATTCATAATAGTTAGTTCACTATTGGCTTGCCTAACAGCGACGTTGGGCTCCATCACGGCCTATAGTGGATTATGGGTTATGACAGGTTTCTAGTAGGTGTCTTATCTTAGCCTCGTCACTACCTCGTCGGGGTTAGGCTCAACACTTACTGAGTAAATTAGGTTGGTTGTATTCATACTACACTTCTGCACTTCTTGGGGTAGATTCTGGTGTTGGCCCCAACAGTGTCTAGCGGAGGCTTACTCGGATCATACCTTTTCAGGAGACTTGTGGTAGAGTTGCACGGTGTTTTTAGTCCCGGAAGTCCCCTTCCTCATTTAGTTTACTTTTTACCTTGTTTCGAGTAGTTGTACCTTGGTTCAGACTATATTTGTAGTATTCTAGTCGCTCATGTATTTGTGACTCCCGATTATTGGATCAGTATAGAATACATTATTTATGGAGTTGTTTCATGTATCCAGAGCATTTCAATCGCTTATTATTAGTATTATTCTTTTAAATTTTTAAAACTTTATTATTCTCTAACTAACGTTGGCTTACCTAGCAAGTGGATGTTAGGCAACATCACGTCCCTGTTATTGGGATCTCCGGTCGTGACACTAGATATTTTATTTTCTTTGAGTTTTTCTATTTCATTTTAGTGTTCTTGAAATTAATGTATTTTTCATACTTTTATGTTATGAGGCTATATTATTAATTTATAATTTAAAATTTTTTAAGATCAGTGGGCTTACGCCCCATGTCTCGAGGCTTACACCTCGCCCCATATCAAGTTAAATGTTTCGCTTCACGCTATCGCCTTATAAAATACTGATTTGACTTCAAGGTAATTTATAAAGAATGGTACGAAAGGTTTAGGAGTAAGTCATGTCAAATCGATATATATGACCCCAGGGTGATTTAATGATACATGCATGGAATGAGTAAGTCATGTCAATTTGGTATATGACCTCAACGTGATTCAATGATACATGCTTGGAATGACTACACAGAAGTCTTACCAAAGTGGTATGACTTCAAGGCTGTTTAATGAGTTGTGACCACTAAATATTTTAATCTTAGTGCAATTTAGTTCTCGAGTCTCAGTCTTGTTGCGTTCCATTTGTGGTATTTCTAATTCACTAATATGTAATTGTCGAATCAAAAGAATACTTCTCTTTTTGTCTATGAGTAGATGTATGGAGGAAGGGGCTGAGGATTTTCTTAAGAGAGATTTTTTCAAGAAAAGAGAAAGTCCAAATATATAGACAACCCCTTAAAGTTGGCACTTAATTTTATTTAGACACTTCAACTAATTTTTGTTCCTATTAGACACTTCAGCACTGATAAATGACGAAAAGTGCATGTTTATGAGTATATTTTTATCTCATTTCTTGTTGAGTTTCCATAGATCACATAGTCTATTTATTAATTATGCTCTTACGTGTTTTTTTTTTTGTGTTGGAACGAGTTTGGATGAAATATGATAAAAAGGGACGATTCGATGCAAAAAGAGACGAAGTAATAAAATTCGCGGTCCATGCCTTAAGACATGCTTCACGCGATGGCTGGCATGCATGAGCTTGGCCATAAAAATGAAATAGTAAAGTACGCCCCATTGACGCGAAATGTGGCATGCCCCTCTAGCTCTCCTATACGATCTTGGATTGGTTGAAGTTGTCCTATGAAAGCCCTAGGGCATATAAATACATCCTAATATGTTCTTTTGAGGGGACACAATATTTTTGGAGGCAGATACGCTAGGAGCAAGGTGAAAGATTCGACAATGAGTTTTCTACTTCTTCTTCCTATTTTTCATTGTTGGTTATGAATTTTATTATTGTACTACATACTATTATGAGTATCTAATTTTCTTATCTAGGATTTTTATAGAACCTTTTGTAGGCTGAATTTGTTTTATGTTTTAATATGATTGAACCTTTGAATTTCTCTACTGGTTTAACTACGTACTTATTTCAGTTGGTTGAAGGGATCTTGATCGACTGTGCCTATTTAATATGTATTTCTTGAGAAACAATGTATAGTTAGGTAGTTGTTGAATAACATTACTCCCTAGGAACATGAGATATTAATACAGAGGGTTTAAGAGCGGGATTAGAGATACTGAAACTTTAGCGTGATTGTAATGAGATGTAAGAAATTACCGGCTAGAGAAATTCGTGAGAATACGTACAGTATATTATTTTGGTTGCTCAACAGAGAATCGCGCAAAGTAGAATGCTTACAATGAGTAGAGAATAAATCAATGAAATTATAGGTAACACAGCGAGAAGGATTACGCCAATTGAAAAATCATAACTCTAGGCCTCCTCAATCTTGCATACAACTCTTTGTTTAATTAGTTGATAACTTTACTGGTTTTTTTATATGTGTTAGGTAATTACTTTAAAAAAAGCATCACAACCTTTATAACTTAGGAAATTATTTGAATTTGTTTTTCTTAGCAATATTGAACAGTTATATCTAAGTCTTAATTCTCTATGAAATTAGACTCTGGAATCTTGAACTGGATATATTTGTAACGATCTCTTATTTTTTTAGCACTAGAGCTGTGTGTGACAAATACCTGCTGGAACCTATCGGTGAGTTAGAGCACTCCAAGAGTCGGCGAGATTTTGGGTATTATAGGCGTATTAAGGTGGAGGAGGTGTAATGGGATATGTGTAAGATGAGCAGGGGCACATCGACTGGGCCAGACAAAATCCTAGTGGAATTTTGAAAGAGCGCGGGTCGAGTAGGCTTGGAGTGGCTCATTAGGTTGTTTAATGTCATTTTTAAGACGAAAAGGATGCTCGAAGAATAGAGGTGGAGTATGATGGTTCCGTTGTACAAGAAGAAGGAAGATATCTAAAAATTGCAATAATTATAGGGGTATTAAGCTGTTGAGCCACACTATGAAGATTTGAGAGAGGGTGGTGGAAGTCAGGGTAAAGAGGAGCGTGTCTATTTCTGAGAACCAGTTCGGACTCATGACGCGTTGCTCAACTATGGAAGCTATTCATATGGCGAGGATATTAGTGGAGCAATATAGGGAAAGAAAAAAGGACTTGCATGTGGTGTTCATCGACCTTGAAAAAGCTTACGATAAAGTGCCAAGGGAAGTTTTGTGGAGGTGTGTGGAGGTTAGAAGCGTTCCAGTAGCGTACACTATGGTGATTAAAGATATACACTATGGTGTTAATACTCGAGTGAGGACTGTGGCAGGGGAATCAGAGCACTTTATAGTTGTGATGGGGCTGCACCAAGGATCAACTCTTAACCCGTTTTTATTTGCCTTGATGATGGATGTGCTGACGCGGCACATCCAGGGGGAAGTGCCATGGTGTATGCTATTTGTTGATGATATAGTGTTGATCGACGAGACATGAAGCGGGGTTAATGCAAGGTTGTAGGTTTGGAGGCAGACCTTGGAGCCTAAAGTTTCAAGTTGATCAGGACTAAAATAGAATGCTTAGAGTGCATATTTGGTGACGGTACTTATGAAACTTCTGTGGATGTAAAGCTTTATACTCAAGTTATTCACAAGAAAGGTAGTTGCAACTGTCTCGGGCTATTATCCAGGGTAACAAGGAGATTGACGAGGATATTACACATGATATTGGAGCGGGATGGATGAAATGGAGGCTCGTATCTGGCATTTTATGTGATAAGAATATGCCACCAAGACTTAAAGGTAAATTTTACAAAGTGGTGGTTCGACCAACTATGCTATATGGGGTGGAGTGTTGGCCAATCAAGAACTCACATGTGCAGAAGATGAATGTAGCAGAAATGAGGATGTTGAGATGGATGAATGAGTATACTATGCGAGATAAGATTAGGAATGAAGCTATTCGAGATAAAGTGGAAGTGGCCTCCGTGGAGGACAAGATACGGGAATCGAGGCTGAGATGGTTCGGGCATGTAAAAAGGAGAAGCATTGATGCTCATGTTAGGGGATGTGAGAGGTTGGCCATGGCGGGTTTGAGGAGAGGCCGAGGTAGGCCAAATAAGTACTGGGGAGAGGTGATTAGGCAGGATATGACGCGACTCCAGCTTCCTGAGGACATGACCCTTGATAGTAAGGTGTGGAAGTCGAGATTAGGGTACAATGTTAGTAGATGGTTGTAAGTTTATCCTTTTATTAAAAATTACTTTAGTAACACTTATGTTCTTGCATATTCATAAGTAGATCTTTATTACGTCACATGATCTAGTTCACTTCTATTATTGTATTTCCTGTTGTTATTATTTAGTACTACTTATTCTCCCCTCCCCTTCCCTTTTCTCTCTCTCTCTTCTTCTTCTTCTTCTTCTTCTTCTTCTTCTTCTTCTTTTCACTCTTTCTAAGCCGAGGTTCTATTGGAAACACCCTCTCTACCTTCACTAGGTACGGGTAAGGTCTACTGTTACATCCCGTATTTTGTACATTAAAATTTCGTCATAAGTTAATCGATGTAGACCCGGGAATAAGATTATTTTTGAGGTTTTAAGCATTTGTTCCATTTATAACAGGTGATAAGTAAGTGTCGTGAAGATTACTGGATAAACAAATCAAAGAAAATGAGTTTCTTTGTCAATTTGGAGTAAAATACGGTCGAGCTATAATACCCGGTATTTATGGACTAGTGCCATACAAGGTACCACATGACCATGATAGTAAGGTGTATAAAGTGTGTTAGAAGTGATTAGCTTTTTAAGTAATTTGAAATAATTTTTAATTATGTGGATAATTGGATAACTATTGACTTTTAGTGGAAGATTAACTAATTAATTAGCATCTTTGGATAAGCCTAATAGACCCCCAACGTGGCAGCAATTTATGCCCCATGTGTCACTTTTAAATCTTGTAGCAAGGTGGCAAATTTAAGAGAGTTTTGTGGCTAGGTCATCACCTAAGTGAGGCCCATACCCACCAAGATTAAAAACCTCTCTAAATCACTTAAGGAGATGTTGATATCTCTACAATGTAAGGAAAAGAAGGCTTCATAAAATTTATACAAGAATATATATGATAGTAACGTGATTTTCTACAAAATTCATACAATACTACTTAGCAACGTGAAAATTGCGATTCTAAGGGAGTATGGTGCAATCTTTCTCAAGAATATCATTGTCACGACCCAAAATCTCTAAGGTCGTGATGGAGCTGGACATCAATGTCAGGCAAGCCAAATCATTAATTAATTGAAATAACTTTCCGGTTTTAACATTTATGAAAACATTTCCGTTCACTTTATTACATGATAATCAAATAAAAGTATGTTAATTAAAAACAGTGATTTAAAGATTTCACTTAAGAAATTATATCCCAATACATATCCCAAAACCCGGTGTCACAAGTACATGAGCAATTTCTAAGAATTTAACAATCATTACAAGCCTATCCGAAATACAATTGGACAAGGGAATTTAAATGATATAATTACAGTACGAAGGAGACTCTGTCAGCTGCGGGTCGCCTCCGGATGATGCAGCTCGCCTAAGTCTCCGAATCCTCCACATTGCTATGAAAGTACTTGTGCAATAAAATCCACAGGAAGTGTAGCATGAGTACAAAAATAACGTGTACTTAGTTAGACGCCCGCCTAACCTCAGAGAGATAGAGACGAGGGGTCAAATTAGACACTTATTAGAGGTCCATTTAAAATATTTAAGAGTGACACTAAGCATGGTTTTATCATAGGCAATTTATAAAATAGGATTTAAATATCTTTCAACTCCGTTCACGTTTAACACTTTATATCTTCGTCATATTAACAATTAATCAACATGGTGATTTAATCAAATAATAGCGAATCGAGGGGAAGGAACAACTTCTTCCAAAAGTCTTTTTAATAACTTTAAATCTCTGTCATTTCAATCGATAATTTGATATTTCAGGCCAGTAATCAGGAAAATATCATATCAACTACGCATCAAATATCATGCGCAGGCAATGCCGAGGGTCGAACGACGCGGACCAACAATAATAAACTGCGCACTACCGAAGGGTCGATCGACTCTAACCATAGATGCATCTATCTGCCTTGCTAGCGGATCGATCATGCGACGCGGTTAACATAATACGGCTAGCCTGCTCGCGAATCATATATGCGACTCAGGTGCTCATATGAATACACACACAACTACGGGGTCTTCCTGCTCGCGAATCACTCAAGCGACTCAGGCACCCAAAGTTACACATATCCACATAATAAATTCATATTTTATCCAGAAAATAGTTTTTTCTTAGGAAAGTGGTAAAATCTTTATTAAAAGAAACATGAAATATAGGTTTTGAAATCTTTTTTTTTTTAAACTCATTTTTCAAGTTTAGTGATACTACATGATACAACCCAGTCTAGGTACACATATATCCACAACGGAACCAATTCTCTTTCTAGAAGGTTAACAATATGGGCTCTAGCTTTCTTTTAGACATTCAATTACGTTTTCAGTCATATTAGCAGTTTATTATTACAGGCAGGGTTACAGGTACACACATAAGGCATGCTAGTGGGTCCTAGGCTACCCGGACATGGCATAATAGTAGCTACGCACGGACTCCTGTCACCTCGTGCGTACGTAGCCCCCGAAGATAATAGCATGTATTGAATTAATTGACCTAGGGGGACGATTCTCCCTCACAAAGTTAGAAAGGAGACTTACCTCGCTCCAAAATTCCAATACCGGCTTCCAAGCCCCTCCGCGGACTCCAACGGACGCACAACGCTCCGAAACTACCACATAACGGCAAAGCAATGAAAATTCATCCTAATACTCACAACAAATTCAGATTATATACTTTCCCAACCCCGCTCGGAGAAAAGACCAAAATTCCCTCGGGCCCACGTGCCCGAAAATCCGAAATTCTTGAAGATACCTGCTACCCATATCTCTACTAGTTCAATCATGCAATTTACTCTACATTCCATACTCAAATTCATGGCTAAATTCCAAATTTACATTTTCTAGGTTTCTTCAAAAATTTCCCAAATTTCCCACCAATTTTCATGTTCAAATCCATGCAAGATCACATATTTAACTTAGGAATGGGAAGAATTCACTTACCTAGTGATGCTTGCTGAAAATACCCCTCTTGAAGCTCCCAAAATCGCCACACCAAAATGAGAGAAATGAAGAAACGGCCAAAATACGTTCTTAAAACACCCCACTGCCTCCAGCCATATTCGCACCTGCGGCTCCGCACATGCGGTCAAAGCCTCGCAGGTGCGGTCGCACCAGATGACAGCAACTTTCAGCCTTCTTCAAATTCAAACATTGGTCCGATAACCACCCGGAATCCACCCGAGGCCCCCGGGACCCCGTCCAATTATACCAACCTATCCCAAAACATGACACGGACTTGCTCGAGCCCTCAAATCACATCAAACTACGCCGAAATCACGAATCGCACCCAAATCCTAACTTTATGAACATAGAATTTCCAACTTCTACAACCGATGCCGAAACCTATAAAATCACACCCGATTGACCTCAAATTTTGCGCACAAGTCATATTCAACATTACGGACCTGTTCCAACTTCCGAAATTGCATTCCGACCTCGATATCAAAACTTTCATTTCCAGCCGGATTCTCAAAAACCTTCAAATTTCTATCTTTAGCCAAATGACTCCAAAAAAGACCTACGGACATCCAAATTCACTTCTGATCGCGCTCCCAACTCCAGAATCACCATACGGAGCTATTCCCAGACTGGGAATCCCAAACAGACATCAACCTCACTGATATGCACTTCATTCCCAAATTCATGAAATCCTTCTAAAATGCTAACTTCCACAATATACGCTGAAACACTCCCGGGTTATCCAAAACCCGATCCGGACATATACCCAAGTCCGAAATCATCATACGAACCTGCTGGAACCTTCAAATCCTGATTCGGAGATCGTTTACTCAAAATTTCAATCTTAGTCCATTTCTCCAACTTAAGGCTTTTGAAATGAGAGTTTTCTTTCCAAATAATTTCTAAACTTCCTGGAATTCAATTCCGACCACGCCCACGGGTCATAATACCTGAAACAAAGCTGCTCATGACTTCAAACCGCTGAACGACGCGCTAGATCTCAAAACGACCGGTCGGGTCGTTACATTCTCCCCCACTTAAACCGACGTTCGTCCTCGAACGTGCCAATAACTGCTCTGGAGTTACCTGAAACCACTGTTTAATATTTCGAGCACCTGCCCGTGCTACCATAACCTAGTCGAGCACAATAGCTTGATCGAATCTGGAGATTTCTTCTTTATCCATATAATAAGCTTAGAATTCATTCAAACACCTGAAATTTCTCTGCCAGGCCTAGTTCCAACATATAAACACCGTATCAACTACCACACGATATACCATATCATAACTGCATACCCTTGCTGAATTGGCACCATGCGCCGCATAACCCATCATCTGACCACACTGACGCTCCCTGAACCTTAATAGCCAAAATTCCATGAATCTGATGCTCCCAATGCACCTCATGATATATATACATACATCCTGCTATAATGCTGGGGATACCACCACGACAGAGGAAATGCGCAGAAATTCATACTCAACTGCAGAGTTAACAAATCCTTGAATACCTCATCTTGACTAGAATTATCACTTCATTATGAACCTGAATAATGGTATTTGTTCTTTAACATACACTTCACATAACCTCATCACACTGATCCCTGATCTGATAATATCGTCTCGCCCAGTATGAACTGCTCAGACAACTAATCACCCCAAACATGGCCAATAGCCTCACATGATGCCACGTCACGCCAATAGACCATATCTCGAACATGATAATAGGAAACGACTCAGGAAGGAACTATGAAGCTCACGCAACTAAATTTACATACCCGAAAATAGGAACTACCAGAAAATAGGAAATAAAACACAAGAAAATAAATACATATTAACCCTTCTCATCATCACATTGTTGCAGCGTGCAACCCGATCCGAATAACATACCCGTGGCGACGTGCCACCCGATCCACACACAAAATTTACATAAGAAGATATATATATGGAGCTCTTGCTCACTATTACAATTTATTGAATATCGATCATAAGCACGCTAAGTGCATAATACCATCTTGGGGAGCCTGATAAAGCCGTAGGCTACATAACTCAAGCACAACTGAGGTGCGATATATATACACACTCTAGAACTCAAGAGCTATCATGCTCACATAACATCCCCACTACGCAGGACCTCAACACATAGGAAATTATCAAGCCGTATCACAACTCGCACGGCACAATTACAATAACATATGAATTCGACAAAGACGGAACAACACCCGCTGTTCTAATACCTTCCCATGAAAAGCGCTCTACTGAAAGGAACATGCCTGGCTCATACGGAGCCCATAATCATATTTAAATCCATCCACAAATATCGAGCCACCTTGCTCGCTCCAACTAAGCTAATAGATTTTACCTGGGTCCATATTAACCCACCTTCTCTCATAATACACGAGAACAACCATCATTACCGACACAAACACCCCATAATCCATAATCAACTTAACCGAACGCCCTCCAGGCGTAAATTCTCAATTAAGCAACATTGCACTTCTTTATACTAGTCCAAATCTGAAATCCATCAAGTGACTACAGGTCACACTTTATACAATCTTTTCGCGGTCATGCTTCCACGACTTTCCACACAAGGCAACAAGTCTGCCCATCCATAAAACCAACCACACTAAGGCCGCAAAACACATCAAGAACCCATGACCAGGGTACAAAGCCTCTTTCACCGAATATCAATCTCACGTGACACTGAAGATAACACTAGCTTACTCTGAACTTCAAATCACTTTGTCTTGCTATTCCGAGCTCATGACATCCTTATAAACATCAGACCTAAATCTCGATTCTTAATCCAAGTTACATACTGCTTCCCGCACCTAACACACCAACATGAGGTAGCGCAAGAATTCCATCATAACTTCCGAACTACCAATAGGGTGAACACTTCATCATATAGAAACTTTTTACTTGACTCAATTCAAGAGTACCATCTCAACACACGAGTGAATTCCCATTATCACCCAATCATGCAAATCCTTAAGTAGTAGTCTATACCACCATAACCCTTCCGGGATCCGCCAACACCTGGCAGGCCACAACACTTAATGCTCCCACATAAAATTCATTACGACGGTCGACAAGCCCCGCACACCGGCACCAACCACATGCATAACTAAATCATATCAAAGGAATCGATCACTACCGCAAATGTGCCCCTTTCAACCATGGCTAATCAATCTATCTTCTTTTAATCATCTTCAATTGCCTCAGGAATAGCAACAACTTCCTTCAACCCATAGCAAACTCAACCCTCACTCATCTCGAGTGACCTTGATTCACGAGACTATGCTGCCCAAATTCCGCAACCCGTCTCATACCCTTTTGATAACCTTTTCTTCAATCCAGAGTCTATTTCTCTCACTCCTCCAATATTATCTTGCATGCTGAAACATAACATAGAACATCCCAAGCATCCTTCTTTTTCTCAGAAATTTCTCTGCAAAAGCTCGATTCTCGATCATACTACTGCCTGAATCCTTAAACGTCACATTCTTAACTTTTGAACTCACTAGGACCGCTACTGAGAGTCACCCACTCTGACTGGCCCCGAATACAATCAACTCCAAGGATCTCCTAGCACAGGAACACCTTTTTCAGTGAAACACGTGACTGAGTCACTAACCTTACAACTCGCCCATTCCTTAAGCATAAGTTCTGAATCTTCCAAGCCCAACCCTGGCCCGATAGGGCCAACTTTTGCACATATTCATCAAATCCCACGCATAATTACCATCTTACTTCTTTTCCCTTAGCTGAAATAACTTGCCAACGCACCAAAAATCCACGACCCTATGCGAAGACAACCCTACGACCCACCTGCAGATGGTGGGACTCCTCCACTTAGCTCGAAGCTACTCCTTGCACCAGTCTAGACCCCACCGAGATCCTTACTTCTTTGATAACACGATCTTGCTTAACCCATCCGTCCAATTCTTCCAAATTCTCTTGCTAGCGCTCCCTAAATACTCAGATCCTCTAGCATCCTTCACACTTTCTACCTCCTACCGACTAGCCACTAGAACTCCTCACCGAGACCTGCCAACCCCGCCATTGCTAACCTATTCACAGAAGACAACCTACCTGTGGAAATCACCCGCGGACACCTCCCAACAATGCTGAAATGCATGCTCCCTATGACTTCAATACCCCTTCCTACGCCCTGCTTCATTTATCGACGTAGTAGTCCGTCCACTCCTCGTGGACATCCATTAAATGCGCAACAATGTCTTTAAATTCCAAGCTATGCTGTCGTTCCCCCACTTTGCAACAGCTTGACTTCCGCTTCTTACACCTGGACTCCAAGAAATGGAACCACCGCCTAGCCTCACTCTAGGATCATTCTTTGTAGCTCCCAAACCAACAGATCACCACGACTTCAAGCTCTCCGAAGATAATCTCTTCCCTAGCTACCTCCATTACCAACCTCTATCCGGCACTGAACCACTGCACCTCACGATCTCTGTCAACCGCATTCTTCAATGCTTCCTCTCAATACTCTGACCCCACGCAATCGAAGAACCCATAACACCGACAAATTAACACATTCCATTTGATAAATGACGACGATGACACGTCACAGGTGCATATCCCATATCACTTGAAGACACCAAGTCTTACTACCTTATCAACCCCAATCGGACCATTCATAACCTAAATGCCATTCCTCTGCCGGTGATGCGTGGCTAGAATTCATGATTTTAAGCATTATACCTTGCATTTTATGTGCTTTAATGATAAAAATACACGTCGTATGTGCCTAATGGAGTTTATTTAATGTGTAGGTGAGTTGGAAATGGAAGCCAAGCTAAATGAGAGCATAAACGTTGGAAAATACGCGCAAGAGTCGAAAATGAGCGACCCGGGAAAAGCCTGGCGTCAGCCAGGCGTTTGGCTCCAAACGCCAGGGGGTGCCTGGCGTTACCCAGGCGTTATCCCCCAAACGCCAGGGTACCTGTTTCGGTGAAGTCCGAGTTTTAAAGGTTTTTAAGTGTTTCCAAGTGAGAATAGGAGTCTCTTACACGGTTAGGGTTTATCCCAACCATATAAATAGACCCAAAAATACATCTTGGAAACCAGGAGAGACGATTTTGGAGAGCAAATACACACACAAGATCATTGAAGGAGCAAGGATTATCAGTTTTCTTCATTTTATTCGAGTATTTTCAATTCATGCAACACTTATGCAATTGTTTGACTATAGCATGAGTGGCTAAACACCCATTGTTCTGGGGTTGTGGTTTAGCCATGAATATTGTTATTCAACATTAATTTAACCTTGAATATAGTTTACTCAATATATGGTTGTTTCTTCAATTCTGTGTTTAATTGCTTAATTGTCTGGCCATCAATTAGGTTCTATATACTATCTATGTTATGCTTGGGAAAGCCGTATATAGATTAGAGAAGAATTGAAGAGAGTGCGATCTTAACCCTTCAGGGGAGCGGATTTGTGGTTAGGATAGGAATATACCTAGTCACCGTGCTTAATTAAACATCGTAATCTTAGTGCGTTCTAATAGATTAATTCCATAGGAATATAGGCGTTAATCTATTGAGAATAGGTGAGGAGTGCTTCGGGAGAAGGCTATGAGAGCATTTATCGATTAATTAGCAACCATGAGTGAATTATATGAAAGGAAAAGTTAATTAGAATGCAATATGAGTGGTGAATAGACCACAACCCTGGAATATTTGTCTCTACTGAATACATCACAATAATTCTTGTCACTTGATAATTAGTTATTTCATAGAATTTTAGTATAAAATAGTATATCCTTGATTTTATATTGGCTTGGTTAAATAACGATTAGAGTGATTTAGCAAGTAGTTTACACAAGTCCTTGTGGGTACGATATCTGGACTTAAAATCCTGTATTACTTGTCGACCACGTACACTTGCGTGTGCATTGGGAAATCAACCAACAGCCGGCACAAAAGCACTGAAATCTCCAAATCACACTCTGAGAAGACCTCCCTTCAAACCATTCTATCATCATATCGACACCGCGCGACAGTCAATTGCAAATATAATCACTACCCGAGCACAACCTTAAGGCTCCCAGAAACACCACTACTGAGGTGAAACAACATATTACCCTTTTGCAGGGCCATAACAACAACCACGTCCAATTACACATGGAAACATCTCAAATTACATCCGTAGAACCATTTCAATTCCTCAAATTCACGATTCATAGCAAGCGCTTTCCGACGCGTAAGATTGAGTAGGAATAAACATAGGCATAAGCCTCAAAGGAATTAACACGCACGATGAAGAATCAAGAAGGGAGGTACTCCTAACAACCCTGTAGCCCCTCGAAGATAAGTACAGACATCTCCGTACCGATCAACAAGACTCTACCATACTTGTTCATGACTCGTGAGACCTATGGGAACCTAGCGCTCTGATACCATGTTTTCACGACCCAAAATCCCTAAGGTCGTGATGGTGCTGGAAATCAATGTCAGGCAAGCCAAATCATTAATTAATTTAAATAACTTTCTGATTTTAAAATTTATGAAAACATTTCCGTTCACTTTATTACATGATAATCAAATAAAAGCCTGTTAATTAAAAATTGTGATTTAAAGATTTCACTTATGCAATTATATCCCAATACATATCCCAGAACCCGGTGTCACAAGTACATGAGCAATTTCTAAGAATTTAACAATCATTACATGCCTGTCCGAAATACAACTGGACAGGGGAATTTAAATGAAATAATTACAGTACAAAGGTGTCATGACCCAAATCCTAATTCAGGTCGCGATGGTGCCCAACAGCGGGGTTAGGCAAGCCGACATGAATTACACTAAGTGTTACCCTTCCCATTCAATAAATTATCCCAACATTTACCAGTTTTAAACAATTATTAGAATGATGATAGCATGTGACATATAATAAAATTGTACGACACATGAGCCAAAAGATAAGTATATGCATAAATATACAGCTAAAACCCAAAATATGCTACGTGTGTGCCAGGAACCCGATACGAATAACATACCCGTGGTGACGTGCCACCCGATCCACACATAAAATTTACATAATAAGATATATATACGGAGCTCATTTGCTCACTATTACAATTTACTGAATATCGATCATAAGCACGCTAAGTGCATAATACCATCCTAGGGAGACTGATAAAGCCATATGCTACATAACTCAAGCACAACTGAGGTGCGATATATATATACACTCTAGATCTCAAGAGCTATCATTCTCACATAACATCCCCACTACGGGGGACCTCAACACATATGAAATTATCAAGCCGTTTCACAACTCGCACGGCATAATCACAATAACACATGAATTCGACGAAGACGGAACAACACCCGTTATTCTAATACCTTCACATGAAAAGCGCTCTACTGAAAGGAACATGCCTGGCTCATACGGAGCCCATAATCATATTTAAATCCCTCCACAAACATTGAGCCACCTTACTCGCACCAACTAAGCTAATAGCTTTTGCCTGGGTCCATATTAACCCACCTTCTCGCATAATACACGAGAACAACCATCATTACCGGAACTAAAACCCCATAATCCATAATGAACTTAACCGAACGCCCTCCAGGTGTAAATTCTCAATTAAGAAACATTGCACTTCTTTATAGTCAGTCCAAATATGAAATCCATCTAGTGACTACATGTCACACTTTATACAATCTTTTTGCGGTCATGCTTCCACGACCTTCCACACAAGGCAACAAGTCTGCCCATCCATAACACCGACCACACTAAGGCCGCAAAACACATCAAGAACCCATGACCAGGGTACAAAGCCTCTTTCACCGAATATCAATGTCAGGTGACACTGAAGATAACACCAGCTTACTCTGAACTTTCAAATCACTTTGTCTTGCTCTTCCGAGCTCATGATATCCTTATAAACATCAGACCTAAATCTCGATTCTTACTCCCAGTTACATACTGCTTCCCGCACCTAACATACCAATATGAGGTAGCGCAAGAATTCCATCATAACTTCCGAACTACCTATAGGGTGAACACTTTATCATATAGAAACTTTTTACTTGACTCAATTCAAGGTACCATCTCAACACACGAGTGAATTCCCATTATCACCTAATCATACAAATCCTTAAGTAGTAGTCTATACCACCATAACCCTTCTGGGATCCGCCTACACCTGGCAGGCCACAACACTCAATGCTCCAACATAAAATTCGTTACGACGACCGACAAGCCCCGCACACCGGCACCAACCACATGCATAACTAAATCACATCAAAGGAATCGATCACTGCCGCAAATGTGCCCCTTTCAAACATGGATAATCAATCTATCTTCTTTTAATCATCTTCTATTGCCTCAGGAATAGCAACAACTTCATTCAACCCATAGCAAACTCAAGCCTCACTCATCCCGAGTGACCTTGATTCACGAGACTATGCTTCCCAAATCCCGCAACCCGTGTCATAACCTTCTGATAACCATTTCTTCAATCCGGAGTCTATTTCTATCACTCCTCCAATATTATCTTACATGCTGAAATATAACATATAACATCCCAAACATCCTCTTTTTTCTCAGAAATTTCTCTGCAAAAGCTCGATTCTCGATCATACTGCTGCCTGAAATCCTTAAACGTCACATTCTTAACTTTTGAACTCACTAGACCGCTCCTGAGAGTCACCCACTCTGACAGGCCCCGAATACAATCAACTCCAAGGCTCTCTTAGCGCAGGAACACCTTTTTCAATGAAACACGTGACTAAGTCACTAACCTTACAACTCGCCCATGCCTTAAGCATAAGTTTTGAATCTTCCAAGCCCAACCCTGGCCCGACAGGGCCAACTTTTGCACATATTCATCAAATCCCACACACAATTACCATCTTACTCCTTTCCCTTAGCTGAAATAACTTGCCAAAACGCCGACAATCCGCGACCCTATGCGAAGACAACGCTACGACCCACCTGCAGATGGAGGGACTCCCCCACTTAGCTCGAAGCTACTCCTTGCACCACTCTAGACCCCGCTGAGATCCTTTCTCCTTTGATAACACGATATTGCTCAACCCATCCGTCCAATTATTCCAAATTCTCTTGCTAGCGCTCCCTAAATACTCAGATCCTCTAGCATCCTTCACACATTCTACCTCTTACCTACTAGCCACTAGAACTCCTTATCGAGATCTGCCAACCCCGCTATTGCTAACCTATTCACGGAAGACAACCCATCTATGGAAATCACCCGCGGACACCTCCTAACGACGCTGAAATGAATGCTCCCTACGACTTCAATACCCCATCGTACGCCCTGCTTCATTTACCGACGTACTAGTCCGTCCGCTCCTTGTGGACATCCATTAAATGCGCAACAATGTCTTCAAATTCCAAGCTATGCTGTCATTCCCCCACTTTGCAACTGCTCGACTTTCGCTTCTTACACCTGGCCTCCTAAAAATGGAACTACCGCCTAGCCTCACTCCAGGATCATTCTTTGTAGCTCCCAAACCAGCAGATCACCACGACTTCAAGCTCTCCTAAGATCATCTCTTCCCTAGCTGCCTCCATTACCAACCTCTATCCTGCACTGAACCACCGCACCTCACGATCTCTGCCAACCGCATTCTTCAATGCTTCCTCTCAATACTCTGACCCCACGAAACCAAAGAACCCATAGCACCGACAAATTAACACATTCCATTTGATAAATGACGATGATGACACGTCACAGGTGCATATCCCATCTCACTTGAAGACACCAAGTCTTACTTCCTTATCAACCCCAACCAGATCATTCAACCCAAATGCCATTCCTCTGCCAACACAAAAGCATTGAAATCTCGAAATCACACTCTAAGAAGACCTCCCTTCAAACCATTCCTCTCCCCCAACGTACGGGCAAACGTTCTATCATCATATCGACACTGCGCGACAATTAATTGCAAACATCATCACTCCCCGAGCACAGCCTTAAGGCTCCCAGAAACACAGCTACTGAGCTGAAACAACATATTACCATTTTGCAGGGCCATAACAACAGCCACGACCAATTACACATGGAAACATCTCAAATTACATCCGTATCACCATTTCAATTCCTCAAATTCCCGATTCATAGCAAGCGCTTCGCGAAGCGTAAGATTGAGTAGGAATGAACATAGACATAAGCCTCAAAGGAATCAACTCGCACGATGAAGAATCAAGAAGGGAAGTACTCCTAACAGCCTTGTAGCCTCTCGAAGATAAGTACAGATGTCTCCGTACCGATCCGCAAGACTTTACTAGACTTGCTCATGACTCGTGAGACCTACGGGAACCTAGCGCTCTGATATTATGTTGTCACGACCCAAAATCCCTAAGGTCGTGATGGCGCCAGATATCAATGTCAGCCAAGCCAAATCATTAATTATTTGAAATAACTTTTCGGTTTTAACATTTATGAAAACATTTCCGTTCACTTTATTACATGATAATAAAATAAAAGTCTGTTAATTAGAAATAGTGATTTAAAGATTTAACTTAAGCAATTATATCCAATACATATCCTAGAACCCGGTGTCACAAGTACATGAGAAATTTCTAAGAATTTAACAATCATTACAAGCCTGTCCGAAATACAACTGGACAAGGGAATTTAAATGAAATAATTACAGTACGAAGGTGTCATGACCCAAATCCTAATTCGGGTTGCGATGGCGCCCAACAGCGGGGTTAGGCAAGCCGACATGAATTACACTAAGTGTTACCCTTCCCATTTGATTAATTATCCCAACATTTACCAGTTTTTAAAAATTATTAGCATGATGATAGGTGTGAGATAAAATAAAATCGTACGACACATGAGCCAAAAGATAAGCATATGCATAAATATACAGCCCAAAACCCAAAATATGCTACGTGTGTGCTAAGAACTAGTGTCATGAGTGTCACAGGTACTTATTTGAATATACAAGGATAATATATATGTACAATCCCACAGTCTGAATGAAGTAGATGGGAAAATGACAAAAGAAACTCCAGGGCGCTGCCAGAGATCGTCAGGAAGAGCAGCTCACCGCGAAGTCGAATCATCTCAAGTCAGTATCTATCACCGGCCTGATAATTAGATGTGCCGGCCTCTGGACCTATACAGTCAAGTCAGAAGAAGAAGAACTGCAGCATGAATACATAATAAATATGTACCTAGTGAGTATCTCGCCCAAACTCGAAGGAGTAGTGACGAGAGGCAGACTAGGTACTCACTAAGGTCCAGAAATATAATATATAACGAGATATGGCTAAAGAAATAGGCATGAGAAACAATGAACACCAAGTACATAGCAATTAACAAAATCCAGATAATAACTGAAAAAGGAACATCAAAGTACCAAAATCTCCTCTTAACCAATACCTGACACTCCAGTTATAAGTGACTCATAACTCAAGTGATCATACACATACCAGGACAAGACGACCGGCCGGAGTCATAAGGGTGGTCATAGGTAATGAGGTCATAAGCTAACCCACGATCGTGAATCATACCTGCGACTCGCGTGCTGACTCGATATAATAAGCTAACCCACGATCGCGCATCGTACCTGCGACTCGTGTGCTGACTCGATAGTGATAAGCTGACCCACGATCGCGCATCATACCTGCGACTCGTGTGCTGACTCGATAATAATAAGCTGACCCATGGCCTGCAGCTCATGTGCTGACTCGATAACAAGTCTTTATATATATATATATATATATATAAGTACATATGTGTACCAACTCAACAAAGAACTCAATAGGACTGTGTCAATACTACGGATAGCCAACTGGGATTTAAATCATAATTTTTCACGTTTCCATATCACCTAAGTAGTAATTACAACTCATAACACATACAAAGGTACAAATAAGGCACATAGTGGCATGCTCGTGAGTCCTAAAGCTGCCCGACATAGCAATATAGTCGCCACGTACAGACTCTCATCACATGGTACGTACGCGGACCCCACAGCATGTATACATAGCAAATAAGGAACCTATGGGGACATTTCCCCCTCACAAGGTTGGAAAGGAGACTCACCTCGTGACGAAACCACCTCTCGGATCAAGGATGCACCCGAATCTCCGAAATCTACCCCCGACGGCTCGCAACTAGCCAAATGTAGTGTAATTACATCAACTCATGATCAAGCAAGAAGAATTAACCTATTAACCCAAAATTCACCATTCTTGAAGAATTACCCAATTTCAACCCCGAGCCCGCATGATCGAATATCGAGAATTAATGAAGGGGTCGCTCACTCATAGACTAAGGATCGAGATTATGTAACTTTACTGGAATGCATGGCAATCATTGGGTGATTTATCAAAATCTTAAGAGCCCTAACTTGTACTACCCAAATTCTTGATTTTTGATGTTTCTAGTAGTTAATTCTAGTTGAACTCCATGTAAAATTTAGGAAAATAGAGAAGAATTACTCACCTTAGCACTATATAGGTCGTGGAGGGTGCTGCTCAAACTTGAAGGCTCTCTAATGGAGTTTGTGTATGAGGAAGAATGAAGAAGACCCGTTTTCAAACATTTAAATAGGTCTGCCTACAGGTGTTTCCGCACCTACGAAAAATGACGAGGGGGATGGGATCGCACCTGCGGAGGGATTTCCGCACCAGCGGACCCGCTCATACGAAAATTATTCCGCACCTGCGAAGGTATGGGGGCCCCTGGAATTTCGCACCTACGAGGCTGGGACCACAGGAGCGGTCCCGCACCTGCGGCTGGGCAACTGCACCTGCGGTCACACTAGCAACAGCTGCATCAACAGTTGTTTTAGCTGGTTTTTAGCCTCGTTAGGTGCCCGGGAAGCACCTGGGCCCACCCAAGCCCTAATCAAAATATACCAACGAGTCCCAAATCATAATACGGACTCGCTCGAGCCTTTGGAACACCCAAAACAACGCTAAAACTCAAATCACACCCCAAACCCTAAAACAAACTTAGGAAAATTTAAGTTTTCCAGAGTTCGCTCACAACGCGCCGAACCGATCTATACAACTCGGAATGACCCCAAATTTTGCAGGCAGGTCATAATTAACATGACAGAACTATTCCCGGTCTTGAAATTCCATTCGGACCTTGATAACGCAAAAACATGTCCCAAACCAAAATATGAACTTAAGGAACTTCTTATTTCAATATTGGACGCCGAAATGCCCCTGGATCATCAGAAACCCAATCCGAACATGCGCCCAAGTCCAAAATCATCATACGGAACTACTGGAGCTGTCAGAACTCGATTCCGAGGTTGTTTGCTCAAAATGTTGAACGAAGTCAAACTTGGCCAAATAGGCCAACCTTAAGGAACCAAGTGTTCCTGAAGCACTCTAATCACTCCCAAATCCCAAACCACCCATCCCCGCAATTCATAAAGCACGAATAGCCACTATGGGAAACTTTATTTTAAGGGAACAGTGTCCTAATACGTGAAATGACCAGTCGGGTCGTTACAGAAGGAGACTCTGTCAGCTGCGGGTCGCCTCCGGATGATGCAGCTCGCCTAAGTCTCCGAATCCTCCACATTGCTAAGAAAGTACCTGTGCAATAAAATGCACAACAAGTGTAGCATGAGTATAAAAATAACATGTACTCAGTAAGTCGCCCGCCTAACCTTATAGAGGTAGTGATGAGGGGTCAAATTAATCACTTACTAGAGGTCCATTTAAAATATTTAAGAGTGAGACTAAGCATGGTTTTATCATAGGCAATTTATAAAATATTATTTAAATATCTTTCAACTCCGTTCACGTTTAACACTTTATATCTTTGTCATATTAACAATTAATCAACATGATGATTTAATTAAATAATAATGAATCGACGAGAAGGAACAACCTCTTACAAAAGTCTTTTTAATAACTTTAAATCTCTTAATATTTCAGGTTAGTAATCAAGCAAATATCATAGCAACTACACAGCAAATATCATGCACAGGAAATGCCGAGGGTCGAACGGCGCGGACCAACAATAATAAACTGTGGACTGTCGAAGGGTCGATGGGCTTGAACCATAGATGCATCTATCTGCCCCGCTCGCAGATCGATCATGCGACGCGGTTAACATAATACGGCTAGCCTGCTCGTGAATAATACATGCGACTCAGGTGCTCATATGAATACACACAAAAATACAGGGTCTTCCTGCTCGCGAATCACTCAAGCGACTCAGGCATCCAAAGTTACACATATCCACATAATAAATTCGTATTTTATCAAGAAAACATTTTTTCTCAGGAAAGTGGTAAAATCTTTATTAAAAGAAACATGAAATATAGGTTTTGAAATCTTTATTTTTGATACTCATTTGTTAAGTTTAGTGATACTCCATGATACAACCCAGTCCAGGTACACATATATCCACAGGGGAACCAATTCTCTTTCTAGAAGGTTAACAATATGGGCTCTAGCTTTCTTTTAGACATTCAGTTACGTTTTCAATCATATTGGCAGTTTAATATTACAGAAAGGGTGATGCGAGGCTAGAATTCATGGTTTAACATGTTATATGCCCTACATTTTATGTGCGTTAATGATAAAAATACACTTTTTATGTGCATAATAGAGTCTATTTCATGTGCAGGTGAATTGGAGATGGAAATCGAGCTAAATGGATGCAAATACATCGAAAATACGCTCAAAAGGCGAAGAGGAGTGCACCGGGCTATAGCCGAGCGCGAGAGCTCAAACGCGTGACCCTGCCTGGCATTAGCCAGGCGTTAGAGTTGAAACGCCTGACCCTGCCTGGCGTTATCCAGGCGTTAGAGTTGAAACGCCAGCCTTAGCCTGGCGTTAGCCAGGCGCCAGGGCCCAAACGCTAGGCCCTTGTTCCGGCTAAATTCGAGATTTTGAAGAGTTTAAGTGTCTCCCGGTTGGAATAGAAGTCTCCTACACGTTTAGGGTTTATCCCAAACATGTAAATAGACCCCAAAAACACAACTTGAAGAGATAATTCGGAGGATTCAAAGGATTCAAAGAGATAAAACCATTGAAGTGACAAAACATTGATTTTTACATCTTTTATTCATTACTTTGTAATTCAATTATGCAATTTATTTTTGGTTTGATTCTTATGAACATGTCTAGCTAACTTCTTTAATCTAGGGTTTTGGTAGAACCCGTTGGGGACAAAACTTCTTGTGTTATTAATATAGTTTTGTTTGGTTGATTTATCTCTATTTGTTCAACTACGTTCTTGTTGTAGTTGATTGAAGGGGCCTCAATTAG